>APFE030818696.1:0-29213 GCA_000404065.3 Pinus taeda | reverse complement strand
AGATGGGGTGAGAGACAAAGAGAGAGAGGGAGAGGAGGAAAGAGAGAGTACGAGAGAGTGAAAGGTTGATATATTGGTAGACAGAGAGATATAGAAGGATACAATGTTAGAGAAAGAGTTAGAGAGAGACATAGTAAGAGTCGGAGAGAATGACTAAGAAAAAGTGTGAGAGAGAGATAGCAGGAGTGAGAGTTGAGACCAACAGTTATAGGGAGTGAGAGAGATAGAGAGAGAGGGACAAAGGGATGGAATGAGGGAGGGCCTATTTTGACCCTTCAACATTCTTTCACAATATATTCAAACACATTTTTCATTTATTTATCATCTGAGCTGACATTCTCATTGCCATTTATTGGAAAATAGATTTTTTGAACTAGCACCTCTTATCTTTGTGCATGAATATCTATGGCCTAACTCCCATGGAGAGAACCATGAATTTATGCTAAAATCTTGAGCGTTGAATATTTAAACTTTTTGTTGTTTTCCACATAGAATTTTCCATGATAAGGAAGAGGACAAGGGGTTTGTACTTTGTTTGAGTCAATCATTAAAAATTTTAAACCAAAAGGAAATCAATTATGGGGTTTCATTTTATTGATTTGATGTTAAGTCGAGTATTTGCAAATTTTATTTTCATTGAGAATTAATTCCCATGATTTTATTTTCATATCATGTATGATTACGATAAGAAGTTTGTCTATATATTATATTATTGTCCTACATTGTTTAAATAGATCGTTAATGATTTTAAATTAGAAATGGGAAAATTAGGGTTTTATTTAATACAATACCCTTGTCATCAAACTTCCTCATATCCATCTTTGGAACATGGTGGGTCTTTAATCCAACATTATATTCTATGAAATCATGATTAACATTTCTTTTGTTATCGTTATGAGTTTCTTTAACTACCCTTTTGCCATTAGTAAGTATTTATTATAGCAAATTTGTCAAATCTATCTTCAAATCTCCCTTGTTGCCTTTAAGATTTGCTTATATACCATCCATGCCATCCATCTTAGCTTCCATGTCATTCTTCTCAACTTCCATGCCATTCACGTTACCTTCCATGCCGTTCTTTAATCCATCCATCTTAGCTTTTGTTACTTTTTGCAAGAGTGAAAATTGTTGCACTTCATCTCGTAATTTTGATATATCATGTTGCATTTCTTCCTCTTCTTCATGAGTCATGGTAGAGCTTTCGGGTTCCTTACCAGGTGTTTCCATTTTCTTTCTTCAAGGCATCAATTAATGATAATTATTCCTCAATATGACCTTCGAATCACTTCAAAATAATATTTCAAATTAAAAAAAAAAAAAGTACACACCTTTTTTTTCTTTGTAGGAGATCGATATTGAATCTATTGTATCTCTGAAATTTTAGATCCTCAAGGACTTAAATTACGACCTGAGGTAGCCCTCTGTGTCCTCTTTCCAACTCCACCAACCTAATCCAAGGCGAAATCTCTAAGAAAGTGTTATGCCCAATATCCCAAGATAAAATGATTATATGAGTTTTCAATATAGTGGACTTGTACGACATGACATGTGTTGTTGTTTTGACTTTCATACCTGAAACTGATACACATAAAAGTACATTCCATCTTATTTTTGTAACTTCTTACGAAATTTTAATCATATGCCCAAAGAGAAAGCTATGATGATTTTCCCAAGGTCACTTGTTTGGGATGTAATTTTGGGAGACTACAAAAACCCTAACTTCATTAGATCATATCTCTGAAACTGTCACGAGAAAAGATCAGAAATTTGGACCTAAGGTTCATCAAGATTTCTTCTCACATGGGTTTTAATTTTAGCTTCAAAAACATCATAAAAAAATAATTTTAGGGAAAATTCGAGGATGACCTATTTGGAGCAACGAAACCATAGAATCCAAAGCTCTGATACCAAATGTTATTCAACCAGCTCATAAAGTAGAAAAAAAGATAGATCAACGACTTCAAAATTAACCTCTTCTGGGAGAAAACTCCTTTACATTACACAAATAAATAATTCTTGCATGATACAAATACAAAACCTCCTTTCTATATATAGGAGTCTAAGGGGTCACAATATAATCAAAGTCAACATAACAATAATAATATAAGGGCATAACAATGACAATAGTGTGTTTTTATGGGGAACACTAACAACAATATGGGGAAAATAGGGGAACAACAATAATAATAAGGGAAACAATGATAATAGTAATGACGGAATCACTAGTATTATAGAGACCTAACATAGAAAATTTGTGGAATTAATTTCTATTCCTTTATTCAAATGGCTTGTGTATTTTTCTAATAAAATAAAACACATTGTAAAATTCAATATCCAAACAACTAAAATTCAAAAAAGGAAAGAAAATCAAATACATTGAATATTTAGATTAGTTTTCCAATTTCATGTTATAGACTGAATTTCTCCAATCTCATAGAATGAAATGGTGTATTGGCCATAAAATTTTATAAAATACAATGTACAAATAACTATAAATGAAAATATGAAAAAAATTCAAATGCATTGAACATTCACATTTGTTTGATAACGTGGATGAAATTTATGGAATGTTTCCTCTTTTATTCTAACATTAATAGATGGAACATTTGGGGAGTTAATTTTTATACCTCTATTTAAGTGAATTTTTTCGCGTTCGAAGAAAATAAAATAGATTATAAAATTGAATGTCCAACGAACTAGAAATTTTAAAATTAAAAACCAATCAAAAACATTGAACATTTACATTAGTTCACCAATTTGGTGGTTAAGAAGAATGCATAGTAAGGTTATGACATGATTCATCTTCACTTTTGGGATTAGTTGATAGAAGCCTTAGGGAGTTAATTTCTCTGTCTCTATTCAAATGTGTTGTGTATTGTTCCAAGGGAATGAAATACACTATAAGTTGAGTAAAATGAAAAAATAATGTAAATATGGGAATGTAATAAAACATCCTATACTATAGTCACAATTTGAAAGATCTGTGTGGTAACTTACTTGTTCGATGTGAAATGTTATCAGGGATGATTGATTTTCTTAGAGGTACAACAATCCCTTAAGGAGGATGGTTAAAGGAATATCCAATGATTTAAACAACTTGTTTCAAATTATCAAACAATTGGCCAAGTAAAATATCATCCAAATCATTACATAGCATTCCATCACTAACTCTACCATGGATGATTTTTAACCTTTCACCTTTTTCGAAACTTGCATTTGTAGATGAAAAATGGTTAGAGTAGACATTTGTATCCACATTATCAGTATGATGATCTTCCGAAATGCAAGATGATTCCCCAATATAATGAACATTAGGAGAACATCATGTAATAGGAGTAGAGTATGTATGCCTTTGTACACTGTGTCCCACAAACAAGGGGGTCTCATGCACCAATTTGGTGTCTATTATCTTTAATAAGTAAAATGATATTTATATATTGAAAATAAAAGAGATGAACCAAAATTAATTTTGAATGTTGTCTAATATTAAACTACAACATAATAGACAATTAACTATTCACAAGTTCAAACCATATAATAAAATAACAAATGTTCATGATTTTGGGCAAATTATAAGGACTTTTGTAATATTTATGAATGGTTGAAATTGTGATTTCATTTATATGGTTTATTTTTTGTGATAGTTTAAATTAAATAAATTTAATTTGTCTAAACTTTAATTTTGATTAAATTTTATATTTAATTTAACTAAATATAGAGGAGAAAAAAATTATTGTAAAAAAAACATTCAAAATTTATCTTAACCAATTCTCTTAAAAAAATATTAAAAACCAACAAATTAACTTAAACTTATTCTAAACTTAAAATTTGTTAAATTTAATATATAACCAAATTAGGTTGTTAATAATAGATATTTACTGATTAATCTCACATTCTGAATAAAATAGAAAATCATGTAAAAAATTAGTGAAACACAAAGAAATTATAGCAACTCCTATAAAAAAATGCACACCTCACAATTTAGAAAATGGGAAAGATTTTAATTACTTCAATACAAACCACAAAATGACAGTGCTTCCACTATCTGGGTTCTCCTCGGAATATGGGTAGCTATTATTAGCTATTATGGAATAATAAAATAAAACTCTCTCAAAATGCAATATATATCTTCTACATTATATTTAATACAAAAAATGAAAATATCTACTAAGATATAAATGATGTAATGTAATCTATGTGGTAATAAAGTGAGACTCTCTCACAATTCAAACCATATATTCTATGTTGTATTTAATACAAAAACTAAAATCTCTATTAAGATATAAATGATTTAATGGAGTTGCATAGAACAGGTGAATAAGGATTTCTATTTATCTGGTAAAATTGTAACTTTTATTCAAACATTGGAAAACTCCAGTAAAATATAAAGTGATACAATATTATCATTAATGATAACACATTGTGCACAATTACAAATACCCATAGGAATCCCTCACTATGTAAAATATCCCAAAGTTGCAATGAACAACCTTCAATATGAAAAACAAAACCCTACACAAAATCTTATGGATTCATAACACTCTTAAGCCTATGATAAATGTTACGGAATCATAATCTATAAAGGCAAAACCTACAAGGAGTCATTAAAAAATTAACACTCCTACTTAAACCATAATAAGCAATGCAGCAACAATTAAGCAAAACTAGTAGAACCTAGAAAAACCCTTTATCATAATAAAAATTAGAAACTATAAATGAAAATTACAAAGGAAAACAATCTCATTTCACAATTGAATGATAACAAAATTTTTGATGCACAAAGGATAAATAGGAGCCTAGACTAAATAAGAGTTAGCTGAAAAAATTTATGTCCAATATGTTAATTGAGAGCTTTTAAGATGGAACTGTGATCTAGTGTTCTACTAGATTTCGGTTACGGTTTTGGTCTTCGCTTCTCTATCACTGTAGCTACACTTTCCTATTCCTATCTGCCTAGCATGTGCACAGTGATGGTATGCCAATTACTCCTATGTGCCCATAGTTAGCACACCATATGACCCGTTATCCTTCCATTTATGTTTCTTGACTGCAACCCTTGTCGGAGATGGAGGTTGACATTGTCAACTATTCGGAGGATCCATCTCCCTACAAACCCCTTTGGACTTACCTTTGCTCCATGCCAGAGGTGCTAGTTTCTAGATCCCCATATTTTTCACTATTGTCATGTTTAGAACTGCCTCATATTTAATTGGACCCTGGCCCCTTCATGCCAGTATGTCATTTTATTCTCTCACTATATCCTCATCTCATCTCAATAGCCACTCCATTTTTCCACCCACCCTACATATGATAGCCTCTTGCATTCCTCCTTCCCCTTATTTTGACTATCCACTTTGGGACTCTACCCATTTGTCATCCATATTTTCCCACCCCTAGTTTGTGGGTTTCGACTGTAGGAATGAACCCCTCTCCCACATCCTGACTTCATCATTCTTTTAGGCCACTGTCCCAGAACCTCGACAGCCATCCTTTCCTTTTGGCTATTTTAATTTCATGGTCGTAAACCCTAGGTATGGTAACCTTAGGTCACAGGCAGCTTCCTCGAGTACCTGGGACCCTCTATAGGATCATATGACAGCACCTCATTCGGGAAAAGTTGAAAAATCTATGTGTGTTAAAGCATCCTAGAAGAATCTGGCTCTTTGTTTCAGTGAAGGCATGCAAATTGGTGATGTTTTGGACATATCGAACAAAGTTTTGGTGGGAAGTGTCAGAGGGAGATAATACTCAGCTACCTGACTTCGTCTTTGGGTCACATATATTTGCAAGAACATACTCAGGGAACTCCCTTTCGTTGCCAATCTGGCTTCCAGATGGTTCACTCTTAACTTTCAAAGTGAATATTACACTCCATGGGTTCTCGCATGATACTACCACATAAAATTGGCCCCTGTCCTCCTTAAGAGATGTAGTCCATTATTTGACCCCCAACGGGAACAATTGGACATTGGTCCGCTTTGGGTTCATCTCCTGGGACATCCCCTACATTTCTGGTCTGAGGAGATTTTTAATTGCATTGGGAATGCATTAGGTACTTTACTTTATTTTCATAAATCCTACATTATCTCTGGAAATAAATCGATGGCATTCATCTTGGTGCACCTGGACACCACAAAAGGACTAGAGGAGTAGATTACACTTCAGTGGAAAATATTGACTAGAATGTAGGTTCTAGATTATGAAGGGGTGTCGTTCAGATGTAGAAGGCGTGATAAGGTAGGTCATCTCTACAAGGAATTCCCTTTGGTCACTACTACCTCCTCTCCCACCAAAGAGCCAGACAGTGCCACCCCTATTGTTCAAGCACCTGCTTAAGAGAAACCTACTCATTCCTCTCATTCAAAGCCACCAGATCCTAGTTCTACTCACATGACTACTTTGGCTTCCCGAAGCATCATTCACCTACCATAACGAGATCACATGTTTCTACTGTGACTTTTCTCTCTACCAGTATTTCTCGTCCTCATTGCTCTTCAATTTCATTATCTTTATTTACTTTTGAAAAAGAATTTCATGTTGCATTTGGATCCACTGCAAGCATTTCCTCCATTTCACTCTCATCCCTACAATCTTGCCTCTCATTGGAAACACCCTCCTGAGACTTCTGGGATTGGCCTGATCTCGCCTCCTAAATTCACCAAGATTAGAAGGGATCAACACTCCTATATTTCTAAAGCCATTATCCAAGTAGGAGAGGTTGTGGCCTAGGGAAAGAAATATAAACTTGATAGGGTTCTTAGAGCACCGGACACCCTCCACCAATCTCATCCATGAAGTGGGTCTGTTTTAACTGTACAGGGTTAGCTAGCCCTGCTAAAAGATTAGCGCTCACAAGACTACTGGATTCTCAATAGATCGATATTATCTATCTACCGAAAACCCTTAGGTTGGCTGAGTAGGTCATCTCTATTTTGGATTTCCTGAAGCCAGGATTGGATGTTAGTGGACGATGTGGGAGAATCACACTTGGCATTATCCCCTGCACGATTAAGCTACTTACATCATTGGGAGGGTCTGGGTTTTTGGGTATGGATATATACTCCGAGGAGCTATATCAGGGATTCATAATCATCAATGTGTCTGCTCCTTGTCATAACAAGGTTGAATTCTAGAATCATTTACTCAATCTATCTCTCACTAACACAAACAACCTCATTCTCTGAGGGGACCTAAATTTCTCAATTGGACACACAATATCTTGGAGACACAATGCCTAGTTGGATGCCCTCTCGGATATTTGGAACATCTTTTGGAGTAGTATCATCTTGTTGATATCCCTATGAATAAGCTACAACTATCTTGGCGTAACAAAAGACAAGGAGAAGCATCACTATCCAGAAGATTGGATAACTTCCTAATCAAGGAGAGTTTCGTAAGAGCCTTGACAAACTTTTGTCAATTGGTGGGTTGTGGTGGCATACCTGACCACTCCCCTATATATTTGGAGTTGTGAGGTCCTTTTCTGAAACCAAGGGCCCCATTTAAATTCAATTCGATCTTGTTGATGGATCCTGATAACATAAAATTTGTTAATGATTATTGGCATGCACGTCCACCTACTCAGGGAAGATCTATATGATAAGTCTTTTGTCACAATATAAATGAACTAATGAGTCTATATATTTAATGGGCTAAAGAAAAATGATATCGAGATGATCAAACTCTTAAGTTCATTCAGGACAAGATGGAAGATCAGTTGGACAAGAATTGGAGAGGTTTCTCCACTACAAAAGCTAAAAATATTCTCATTGACCTGGAAGCTCCATGATTCAAAATTGTTAAAGAATATGAGGATACATAGCACCTCAGGGGTAGAGCTATCTCGTTATAATATGGGGACGACAACAAAAAATTATTTCATAATTATGCGAAAGTGAGATGAGAAAGTAATACTATTTGGAAGATGCCTAATATGGATGGAAATCCTACTCATAATTTTCATCAATTGGCTCATATTGGCATGACCTACTTCCGACAGCTATTCAAGGGTCCTTGAGGGGCCACCCTTGTAGAAATCGTTAGAGTTTCCATACTTTTCCCTCATTTTGTTTACCAAGATGTGGAGATTGATCTCATTAAGCCAATATCAATTGGAGAACTAGAAATCACTCTTAAATGGTTTAAAAGGGATAAAAGCCATGGCCCAGATGGATGATTCATTGAAATTTATCTGGCTTTCTTTGAGACCATGGGAGAGAACCTACTTAAGGTTGTGGAGGAATGTAGGTTAGTTGGTTGTATGTATGAGGTCATCAACTCTACTTTCATTTCCCTTATCCCCAAAGTGGACTTCCTTGATTTCAGGCCTATCTCTCTTTGCAACTGCCTCTATAAAATTATTGCCGAAATCATCACTAATCAATTAAATCCCATCCTATCTTCCCACATCTCATCAGAGAAATTTTCTTTTCTGCATAATAGACAAATACATGAGGCCATTGGCATCCCACATGAGGTCCTCCACTCCATTAAGACAAGGAATTTAAGAGGATCCATCCTCGAGATCAATATTTCTAAGGCGTTTGATTAAGTCAGCTGCTTATACTTAACAATTCTCCTCACACACTTAGGCTTCCCTCTCTCTTTAATTCATTGGATAATGTGTTTTATCACCATTGTATCCTTCAACATTCTCATTAATGGCTTTCCCTCTAATTGCTTTCACACAAAGAAAGGCCTCAGACAAGGATGTCCTCTTTCCCCTCTCCTTTCCCTCCTTGTATGGAAGGACTAAGTAGATTAGTATTGTAGGAAAGATGAGATGGGCGACCTTAGGGTATCAATATTACAAACCATTGCATCATCTCCCACCTACTTTTCATGGATGATATCCTTATATTCCTTAGTGGGGGTATACGAGACATCTTTGTCTTTGATGATATCATGCGGTTTTTTTTCCACTACAATTGGTATGGAATCCAATCGGCTGAAATCTACAATCTCTTCCTCATATTTTTCCCAACAGGAAATCGAGATCGCTCTTCACAAGTTCCCCTTTCAATGAATTTTTTTGGAACATGGACTCAAATATCTTGGTTTCCATATCAGGCCGCATAGTTACATAATTACGGATTGGACTTGGCTTATGGCCAAGGTGGAAAAAAGACTTCATAATTGGAATCGTAGGTTCTTATCCAAATATGGGTGTTTAGTTGTTATTAAATCTATCCATGAGGCAATTCTGGTTTATTGGATCTCCTTAGCATGGTCACCAAAAAGGAATCCTATCCCAAATAAAAAATATTTGTTGTAGACTCATGTGGAATGGTTACAAGGAGGAGAAGCCATTTTCTTGGGTGGGCTAGAGTCAAATCACGCATCCTAAGAAATGGGGTGGCTAGGGTATAAAGGATATTACTTCTTTTGCACATGAACTTGCTGCCAAGATGGGATGGCATGTTCTCACTACTCGTAGGATTTGGAATTATGTGGTCCATAACAAATAAATTTGGATTTTTCATAATTTTGATGGATTTCACTCCTGACCTGGCACAAAACAGGTATATCAATGATCTAGTGGAGTGTCCTCCACACACTTCCTACTATTAGAAACTATCTTTCATGGTGTATTAAATCTGGCACATGAGTATGCTTAGGCATGGACTTGTGGTTAAGATGTCGTAATATGTGCAAACTACCCCAAGATCTTATTAGCTTTCTAAATGATTGAGGTATAAACTCGATTTCTAATATTGTAGATCTGGGGAATACCACGAGCTTTTGCACAAGCTTGGAAATTAGCTAATTTCTTTGGAATCACTATACAATGGCATCAAGACAGTGTGGGCTATACCTCTGCACTAACTAAATCACATGTACATATCAGGGAAGAAGAAGATGAACTCATTTCGGCACCTAAAACACATGAAATTTATGCCCCCAAAGATGGATATCCTATCATATATGCTACTCACGAGCCACCTGTTCTAGCTAAGTGTTGGTGTACTCTTTAGAAGCTCAAAGATTGCATACACACCGGGTTTTTTATGTGGAATGTCCTTGTGAACAAAACTCCTACTGGGGAAATCTGATGAAAATGTCATTTGATGGTCCCTCCTGGTGCATCCCCTATCAACAGGCCATTGAATCAAATAAACACCTCTTTCTCACCTGCCCTTTTGCTATCAATTTATGGGAACAGGTTCTCTCCTCTCTGGCTATTAGACAATGATGGCATTTTGTTAATATTAAATGAGGAATATCCTTCACTTTATTCATTTATTGTTTACACTAAATTTCTTCTCACCACCAATATTTTCAAAATGTCTAGTATGAAATTTTATTAAGTATTAAAGAAATTTAACATCTCCTTGATATTATTGAGTGGAAAAAAATTTAACTAAGGAAAAAATATTTTAAATTCAATTTTTTTTCTCTTTATAAATGTTAAGTTGATATAAAATCCCCCCTAATTTGGGTGGCAATTGATCATTTTCATGAAAGAATTTATCACCACGATGCATTGACACAAAAATTGGCTCTCATATGACTTTAAGATACCAACTTAATATGCTAATCGATCGATTTTCATGATGCCTAATCCACTGCTCCATATCCTTTGTGTGATCTACTTATACTTAACACTAATGCCTCATTCACTTACTTGGCGATCAAAAACATATTGTTTGTCTAAATATTTCTTGGCTCTTTTGTCACCCAACTTGTTCGTGATTCTTCACGCACCCTGTCATACTCATATTTCCTTCGAAAAGAAAAGCTACAATTCCCTCAGTGATTCTAAATTCCTCCTCCTCATTCTCCCTCCCACTACTATGGATCAAGAGAGTATATGTGTAAGAAATGGAGTCGATGGATGTGGTCATGAGCATCATCCCCTTGTTGTATATTTTGACGAAAAAACTAATCTCTTCATTCCAAATATTAATGAAATCATACTGCACAATGTATCCTCCATGGAAGCTGATGAATTAAGGAACCTAGGTGGTGGGCATTGGGCATCAAAAGTTTACTAGCCAGAAAGTTATGGAAGAAACAACAAGCCAAAGAAGCTTCCATAAGGAAGCTGTTAATTCTAATGAATTAATAGTCTCCATGAATGTCTACAGGACCTTATCCGTCAACCAATGACCTATTGGTTTCCCCATGGTGGGAAGATGGTCCAAAACCTAGTTCCGCTAGAAGAATCAACATTATTATGGTTGTGTAAATTTTTTACATCATTTTTGCCAAGATGAATTTCTTGAGATTCTTACAAAAAATATATATAAAATTATTTTATTTAAGGTTCACATTGAAATATTTCATATATTATCAACATCAAAATATTTCTTTTGTTGTGTCTCTGTCTAAATATGTATAGAGTAGATATTGAAATATATTAGTTGGTATGAATATTCAAATATTTTATCGAATTTTGGTACTAAAATAATTTTAAATGAATGAATTACACATCTTCCAAATATTGAAAAGTAAAAAGACAACAATACTTTTTTCTAATTACTTTATATCTCTCAAATTGAAATAAAATTTAGTTATTATCAACATTAAAATATTTTATTTATTTACTTATTATTTAATATGAATATTAATTTAAATGTCATCTCAATTTTATCTTAGGTAGTTAAAGAATTACACATCTTTGTTGTACTAAAGAAATAAAAACAAATTCAATTCTTTTATCATTATTCTTAATTTGATTCTTTTTTAATGTGAATATTTTTATTATTTTTCAATCTAAGGCACAACATATATCCATACTGTAAAGAACTAATTAAGGAAAAAATAATCTTTTTTTGGTAGATTATCTAAGGAATATACTCAAGCATATTGTGATAAATTTCACTCCCCAACAATCAATTTTGTATTCAGGTAATAAAGAACTATTTATATGGGAATATATTATCCATTAATATATTCAAGCATATTGTGATAAATTTCACTTCCCAACAATCAATTCTCTATTCAGGTAATAAATAACTATTTATAACTTTGAGTAGTTGAAGTTGAGAACTTGTTTCTAGGAGCGCACTTGCTGAAAGAGTTGTGCACCCTAGCGAACAATCACAGGTAGAAACATGTAGTTACACGCAGCTGCCCCCCAGCTGCCTCTTGCTACAGGGGCTTGAGCTCCATGGATGCATTAGAGGACGGAAAGCTTCCGTCAGGTCAGTAGCAAGAAAATGAAAGAACAACAAAAGCCTTTGCCTCTCTCATTTCTACAATGGGCCCGACAAAGAATAGACCATCAGCCACCAAGTTTATTAAACGAATGGAAGATATTCCTGAAATCTCACTCCCCCTGCCTTTCCCTTTAGAGCAACACTTTCCCTAGCAGAGCATGGATTAGTGGGGCAGTTCACTGGGTTATGGCCATCACCCAAAATTGTGCAAAAATGGGTAGAAAGGAACTGGACTGCGTCAATAGATGGGAAAATCTCAATCAGGTTTTGCGAAAGAGGTTACTTCACCTTCCACTTTGAATCCAAGGAGAATCGAGATCTGATATTTAGGAATGGACCATATTTTATGGATACTAGGGGTTTGTATCTAAATAGATGGACACCAGATTTTGATCCAAAAATGGATGTTCCCAATGACACCCCCATTTGGGTCAGACTACGACACCTTCCCCTTCACTGTTGGGGGAACGATTCAGTCAAAGCAATAGGAAACATAGTTGTGAAATATATAGACAGGTGCGAGCCAAAGGAAAATATGTATGCATGCACCAGAATATGTGTAGAAGTGGATCTTGGGAAAGGGCTACCAAAAGCCATAAAAATCAAAGTGGGCCAGTGGACGCACATACAATAGCTAGATTATGAACAATTCCCCTTCAAATGCAAGGTATATCACGAATACAATCATTTTGCAAATAGATGTACAAAAAAAAAGAAAATTAAAATTAAAAGGGTAAAGATCCAGAAAACAAATGGGAATAGGTAAAAAGAAAGAAGACAGCCTACAAACAACCAACTCTCTCTTCCTCTTAGCCCTCCACATCCTCTGACCTCCATCAGCAAAAGTTAATAACCTTCTTTCTAGCCCTAACCCTTTTGACCGTCCAGATCCTTCAGCCCCGCCATCCCCTAGACCAACATCCAGATCCAGATCCATATCCCCAAAACATACCCCCAAACCCCCCTCATTCCCTTTGGTTTCGAACACTCATACCCCTCCACCCCCCTCAGTAGATAGAATCTTAACCAGAAAGAAGTCAAAGGAGGTACCCCCAAATGTAGAATACCAAAAAAAATCAGGAAGAAAGACAAACAAAGAAATCGGGGATCAAGCAGCAACAAAGGAAATGTCATTAGAAACACAACAACCTATGGAAACATTCTTAGGAAGGAATTTAGGAAACAACAAAAAAATCAGACAAGAGGGAAAGGAGCCATGCACCACCCAACAAGTAAATAATGATAATGGTCTCCTGGAATTGTAGAGGAATGGGATCGCCCATCAAGTAAAATGCCACAAGAGACATTTTGGTAAAAGAAAACCTATACATCCTTATGATTTAGGAGACAAAAATAAATCGCCAAGAAACTGAAAATATATAAAAAAAAAAAACAGAAATTATGAAGGGGAAGCAATACAGGCAACCAGGGCATCAAGAGGCATATGCACAATATGGAAAAAAGGAACTTAGGAATTAATGAAATACAAAAAATATTAGCACTGGATCCAAATGGATCTAATGCAAATTAGTACAAAAAAGATGTACAACGTCATAAATATATATGCCCCAAATCGTTACAAGGAAAAAGAGCAATGTTGGGACACCTTAAAAGAAGCGCTAAAAGAAGTGCAAGATGGGAAAATAATACTAAGAGGAGATTTAAATTTGGTAAGAAGCATAGAAGAAAAGTTTGGAGGAACATATCACATAGACCCATCTAGGGATACTCTAGAAGAATTAATGGAACAACATAACTTGATATATGTCCCACCAAACAATGCGAAATGCACTTGGAGCAATAAAAGAGTGGGAAAAAGTAACATAAAAGAAAGGCTAGATAGAATTATGATACAAGAAAATATAGTAGTAGTGCACAGCTCCATAAAATAAAAAAATTTACATACCACAACATCTGATCATAAACCAATGATAATAGTCATGGGCATAATGGAAAATCAAGGTCTGCTTCCATTTAGATACAGCTGAATTTGGGATGGAAACGAAGAAATTAGTGACCTAGTCAAGGAAGCATGGGAGAAAAGAGTAGTAGGATCACCACAGTATATTTGGGAAACAAAATTAAAAATTGCAAGAAACAAATTAAAGGAATGGGCAAGAGCAAATGAATTAAAAGAAAAATGAAAAGAGAAAAGAGTTACAGTAGAAAATGGACATCATGCAAGCTGAAAAAGGAAACAAAGAAGAAAGCAAGTAAGATTACCTAAGAGAGAAGGAAATCTTTTTGGAAATATATAGGGAAAATAGGAAAGACGAAGAGGAGGCAAGATTGAAATTAAAAAGTTTGTGGCTCAAGGCAGGGGACAAAAACACATAATTTTTCCATAACACAATGAAGCTAAGAATAGCAAGAAACCAAATAAAAAAAATTCAAGTTGAAAGCCAAGAGGTAAAAGGAGTGGAGGAACAAAAAAAGCATCCTATAAGCACTTTAAAAACTTACTTTCAGCCAATGAAGAAATGGTTGAAAGTGAATACTTCTTAAAGCACACAAAAGGAAAAATAAAAAAAGGAAAAATGCAACAATAAGCAAGGATATCAAAGAAGAAGAGGTAGTGACGACCATATGGAGCCTACATCTGGACAAAGCCCCAGGGCCAGATGGCCTCATGATAACATTCTATAGATTTCATTGGTATACCATTAGAAAGGATTTCTTAAGAATGGTGAAGAATGTTTTCAAAAAAAAATTAGGAGGCAACACCGAATCCTCCTATCTTGCTCTTATCCCAAAAGAAGCAAACCCCTCAACTTTGAATAGGTTTCGCGCTATTTCTCTCTACAATTCATCGTATAACATAATAACAAAAATAATTGCAAATAGAGTCAAGGAAGTACTTCCAATAATTATATCTAGAAACCAAGGAGGATTCGTGATGAATAGGCAAATCATAGATAATATAATTATTATATAGGAAGCGGTTCACTCCAGTATACTAAAACAAGAAAAAAGACTCATAATCAAACTAGATATGGCAAATGCATTCAACAGGGTCAGTCATCCATATCCAATGGCTATCGTCCAAAAACTTGGATTCTTTAGAGAAATTGTGGGAGTCATACAGGCATGCATCTCTACTCCATGGATTGTCCCCCTTGTAAACGGAAGGCCCAGTGACTTCTTTCATAACACAAGAGGCCTTAGGCAAGGTTTTCCTCTCTCTCCCTTGCTATACATTATAATGGTGGAAACATTAAGCAAGGCTCTAGAAAATCAGAGAAAGGAAAGAAATATCACAGGGATCGGAATAGCAAAAGGAGTAAAAACAATAAAGCGCTTAGTGTTTGCTGATGACACTCTACTGTTGGGAGGGGCATCAACAATAATAACAAGGAGGTTCAAAAAAGTTCTCGACGACATTTTACAGGTTTCAGGTGGGCTATTAAACGATACAAAATGCAAGATATATGGATCGAACACCCCTCCTAGAATTATGCAAAGGATCTCGCAAATCCTAGACATCCCTTTGGAGGAAAAATGGACACACTTATTTTACATATGACTTCCAGTTTCAAAAGAGAACATGAAGACAGAAATATGGACTAAACAAATTGAAAAAATGAAAAACAAAATACAAAGCTAGGGTATGATGTGGTTAAATATGGCACGAAGGGGAATTCTAATAAAATCACTCCTTGCAGCACTACCTATCTATCAATATGCTATAATCATGGCCCCAGCAAGTGCCCACAAACAAATGGAGCTTGTTTTAAGAAGCTTCCTGTGGCAAGGGGGGAGCATGAAAACAAAAATTTAGCCTGGTCAAGTGGGAGAAAGTAGTACTACCTTATGAAAAAGGAGGCCTATCAATAAGGAAACTTGGGCTCATGAATGCAACACTAGGAATGAAAATAGTATGGAGACTAATTACAGGAAAAGAGAGTTGGTGGAAAAATACTCTTATGAAAAAATATATGGATGGGACCAGGAAAATACTTCTTAATGGAAATATCCCAATAAGACCATGTACCCAAGTATGGAAGCTGGTTAAAAAAAAATCCATTAATAAGTAGATGTATTTCTAAAATCCGAGGCAATGGAAAAACATCTTCAATTTGGTAGGACAAAATCATGGGAAAAGAACCATTACAGACTCATTCAGACACTGAAGACATACAAGAGTGGATGAAAGATAATGATTTCAAAACCTTACACTCTATATCTCTTTGGGATCAAAAGGAGTGGAAAGATTGGAAAAGCTTAGCAATCCTGATAGACCTAGAAGGGCAATGGAGCACTTTGATGAGGAAGATGCTTATCATTGGGACCCAAGCAATGGACACTACACAGTTAGGACTGGATATAAAATCCTTTAAGAACAACCAAATCAACAAGACTGAGATTCTTGGAAAATAGCTTGGAAATCAGAAAGTCTGCCTGAGATGAAAATGTTCATCTAGACTCTACTAAAAGGGAGAATATTGACCAGTGACAACCTATGAAAAAAGGGCTTTCAAGGCCCAACATGACGCCCATTATGCATGAGGCTGAAGAAAATATTCAGCACTTATTCCAAGAATGTACCTTTGCCAAAGAATGTTGGTAGCAGTTGATAAGTCCTTTAGAAATAAGAATAAATTTTGAACAGCCCCTGCTAGACTTTCTTCAAACCCTCGAAAAGGCCTATCCATACACAACAAAGAAGAAAGTCACAATTTATAGGATATGGAAGTGTATCCCAGTTGTTCTATGTTGGAAAATTTGGTTGACTCGAAATAAGTGAATTTTAAAAAATCAAATTCCAAGGATAGGGAATACCCTCTAAAAAACGTGGGGTTTAACTTTTGAAATCCTCAATGTCAAAGGAATAACACCAACAAATCAAAACACTTTTCGGCAGGAAGAGCGAGATTGGCTCAACAAAGCCATAATAAAAAATAATGGACAAAAAGGAAACAAGAAGATAAACTGAGGAAATATTTGGAAAATAAGAATGAGCAAAGAGGAACTGACAAACTGTACGAAAAATTAGAACAGATATTGTCTATACTTTGATGGGGCCTCAAATCATAACTCGGGAAAGGGAGGGGTAGGGGGAATAATCCTAGAACCTAATGGGAAATAAAATGTCACATATGGATGGGGATTGGGACAAATATCAAATAATAAGGCAGAAGCATACAACTTGTTGATGGAAACAAGAGTTATCAAAAAAAGAGAAATTCAAAATCCTATCATAATAGGCAATTCAGCCATAATAATAGAGGCAATGGCAAGAAACAGAAACCCAAGCAACGATTTCATGAACATAATTCTTAGAAGAATAAGGAAGAACTTGGAAGGCTCCAGCAATGTAATCTTTAGACATCTCTTGAGAATTCACGATCAACAAGTGGACCATTTTCAAACCAAGCAGTGGAAAGAAATGAATGGCATGTTCGTGAAAACCAATAAGAATACCATAACTCTATTCCTTAATGAGCAACCACAAGCACAAGGATAAAGATCACCAAAATCAAGGAAAAACCACAAGGATAAAATCAATAAATCAAAAAATAACAACCAAAAAGCAACAAAGGACTCATCACTGTTGTAACAGCTAGGAAGTCAAGGAAATGCATAATAAAATCCATGAAACTCTAGACTCTAGCATGATAATTGACAAGAAGGAATATCACAATCATGCCCACAAGAACCATGTTGCAAACTATTTCATCAAAGGGTATACAACATTCTAAATATGGTGGTGCTTCCACATGGCTAAGTGATGAAGCATGTCCATGAGCCAATTCAACCTCATAGATAGCCTCAACACCCCCATCATTGTCCACTTCTCCTACCCACCTGCAATGGCTAGCCAGGACTTCATGAGGTCACCCAGCTGACATGACATACCCCCTTCGTCTAAGGATTCCACCATATAATCCCGAACACAAAGACCAATTTAATTCAACCACCCAAATGGTGTAGCTTGGTAATCAAATCCCACTTTAAAACTCAACAAGATAAAAATTGTCAAAAATTACATATCCTACCATAATTATCACTAAAGAAGCACCCCGATGATTACAAAATTTCCTCTTCAATAGAGTACCCCAAGAAACCAAGGAAATAGGTAGTGAGCCCAAGAACTCGAACTATATCTCTCAACCCTAAGAAAATTTGGAGATAGATATGTGCAACAAATACCACTAAAGATGACAACGGCCATGACAAATTCTTGAAAGCATAAATATGAGGAAACCCAAAAAGAACAAATGAGCACCAAATCTAAAATTCCATTTACAAAGGAACTCTTATGGCCTAGATGCAGAACCATATTTCTTACTAAACAAGGAAGAGAATAAAACGAGCCCATTTTAACTCCTCCAGCAAGAAAATTTAGTAGTTCTCTTGTCCTCACCACGTTGCACCATCCAAAGGATAGTTCACCACCCTTCAGCTCACTCAGGTGAAAAAATGTGCAAGTTAGCACACCATAGTGACCAAATCACAAGCCCCACTAGCTTGCATTATACTTTCACTCTAAAGAAACCACTCGAATGAGAATGTGATGCAGGGTAGGCCCGCAATAACCAGGATCTTCAAACACTCTGTTTTTCCCCTCAGAAAATACTCAGACTGCTGCCATTCATTCCAATATTCCCATAAAGACCAAGGATCTATTTTCGTCCTTCTCTTCACAATCAGCTAAAAGTCTTACCACCCCACTTAAATATAAGAGTTCAGATAGCGAAAGTTGATTTTCTTCACCTGTACTGAAAACGTCTTGTTCCTATTTCATTAAAAAAATAGCAATCATCTCAAAGTTGATTGGTTGAGATCCTTCATTCATTGCATATAATTTTGATGTATATAATTTAATTGATCCCTATCTCCATGAAATTCATTCTTCCATTTTTTATGCAGAAAGCAGTCGTAAAGAACTGCAAGGAATTTGATTTTGTCAATGAATCCCATCTAAAATAAATTTTCAGCTGATTTTTTGGCCTTCCATGAAATGCCGGAAACGTCCAACCCACACAAATAATCATACAAAGTGGCTAGAATCTAATATTGTATTGGCCAGAATCTTCTATTGGATAAGAGAAGAATTAATTGATTCCAGAGCAAGTTTTCTATCTCAAATAATTCCACCACGGCTACATAAATGAGACTAATAAGATCTATAAACATAAATGCCAACTACCATATAAATTATAACGCCCTAACATGTCAAGATTTAACAAGCAAATTCCAGTAGGTTGCGCCATCTCTTCAGGCGCACGTACAACCCAACACGTCTCTAATGGGCCATTTCCAAGACAAAGCCAGCCTGCACACAGAATGTAAATAAAATTCAACGATTTAATACATAATAAAGCCCCAATCATTGAATACATCCATACAATTTAACCAGATATCATCAATTTTTCTTTAGAACGCCGAGATGAATTTTCATGATAATACTTCTGGCATCGCTCCTCTCTCTACTGAGAGCTTTAGCTGCCCCTTCATTTATATATAATAACAGATAGGTATTCTCAGACCTTATCTCTTACAAAAAGCAGGCTTTGCATACTGATTTAAAGCATAAAAGCTTTTTTACAGCTTATCTATCTATGATATAGATAGTATCTCTACTCTTATCCCCTTATTTTCTCAACTAATCCCATACATAGAAATCCTATCGCAAATTTTTCTCCTATTTTATTAAAAATAACAATTTAATATATAAAATATTTAAAATTATCACACCCCCCTTTTATTACATATTTACAAATGAAAAATGGCCTTGATGCTCCTGCATCAGACACCCAACCTTAAAATTAATCATGATCCCTTGATCATGTGTTCGGATCTGTGTATGCCTGGATCCCATATCTTGTGCTATAACTTTCCACTTGCCATTGCTTCTTTCTGATGTTCTTCTCCAGGTTTCCACACTTTATGCTGCATCGCTCCACTAACTAGGCTTTAAAAATCTTCTGTTGTCTTTCTTTTGCTGCTTTCCTTTTGTTTTATTGTTGCTGGCCTCTTCCAGGATACTTTCATCATCATCTGCCTCATCAGTTCAATTTCTTCGTTTAACAGATTTTCTCCAGCATCTTTATTAAGACCTGTACTCACAAAACAATTGTTAGAATAAAAATCATAAGACATCAGTGCCTTGTACTCCATTGCCAGCATTTGAGTACGCTGGTCTGAATCCTCCCCCATTATCAGCACATCAGTATGTTGACCCAAACTTTCCAAAGAATCCTCTGAAGAACTGTCAATCAGTCTTTCCCTCATATCATCTACTTCCATGATGTCTTTTTCCTCTTGTTCAATGCACTGAACTCTTTCTTCTGCAATCTCCCTGTCATACTCTGGATTCTCCAACAGATATTCTAATAATGCAATTTCTCTGTAGCATTGCTGAAGCATATCATCATCACCTACATTCATACATAAACTTTCAGTTTGCACAAAATGTTCAACAGTATCAGATGTTACTTCTCTTATCTGTGCTTTAGACTGATTCACTTCTTCAAGATCCACAAGAACTTCCTCTTGTGTTGTAATAGTTTCACAAGATTGCACCTCCTCCTCAGTTTAACCTGTAATCACATCACAATTGTCAGCTACAAAAGTACATGGTTTTACATTATCCAGCTGATCTGGATTTACTCAATAACTCAAGAAATCATCAATGATCTTCTCCTCGGTTTCACCAATGGAGACCTCCTCTACACCTGCAAACACACACAACTCATTAGTTTTAGAACTGCAAGACTTTTTAGTCTTGACTACTTCCTTCAACACTTCCCTTTGATCAGATCTGCATGTGGAATCTTCAAATTTCATCTCTGGAACAAGAACTCTAAGTCCCTTTTTGAACAAGGCAATCACAATTTGCCTCAACCTCCTCTGTAATTGTTGCCAAATCACTCTCTTTCCCTTCAGTGGAAAGATCAATTTTCTATTTTGGTTTTCTTGCTCTTGTAGCCATTCTTCTAGTACCTGCAACTGTACCTCTATCACTGTAATCTCTCTTTCTTGAACTTCTGTAGTCATCTCATCTCTGTGGCATTTCTCTGAACCTCTTCCTCTAGAAGAACTCCTTCTGCCTCTTACATCACCTCCTGTGGTTACATGCTGGGTTGAGCTACTGCTAGCTCCTTCTTTAGGTGTTGTAGATCTTCCTCTACTACCTTGACTTCCTTTTCCTCTGAAAGTCCCTCTCCCTCTGGCAAACTGCTTCCCTATGAGTTTCTCACTCACGATGAGTTGTACTAGCCTCTGCAATAGCAAACTCTCTTGCTGCCACTTACCTCACCAAGCTCTCCTCACTCAGTGTTTTGGTAAGTACTGGTTCACTGCCTCAGGAACCTCTTGAGCACTCCTCTGCTCTCTCTAGGCTATCTCTTCAGCTCACTTTTCTTCTTCAGGACACTGCAATTGTCCTCCTTATTTAGCCTTCATCTGAATTCCAGGTTCACCACCACTATTTTCTCTGCAACCATAAACTTCAATCATAAATTTCAACTCATAAAATCATCTCACCTTTAATATCTTGCAGGATCTTGTATTCTTTCCACTTCTGCAATCTCCTTCACTACATTTGTGTATGCTTGCATATTAAATTTAAAATATGATCTTCCTTACAGTCATTCACCACACATTCAAACACACACTTTAGTTTTCAACAAAACCTTATGTTCTCATTCAGAGAAAAAAACAAATATCTTCAACTGAGCATTCTAGCTCTGATACCACTTGATGCAGGGTAGGCCTGCAATAACCAGGATCTTCAAACACTCTATTTTTCCCCTCAGAAAATACTCACACTGTTGCCATTCGTTCCAATATTCCCATAAAAACCAAGGATCTATTTTCATCATTCTCTTCACAATCAGCTAAAAGTCTTACCACCCCACTTAAATATAACAGTTCAGACAACGAAAGTTGATTTTCTTCACCTGTACTGAAAACGTCTTGTTCCTATTACATTAAAAAAATAGCAATCATCTCAAAGTTGATTGGTTGAGATCCTTCGTTCATTGCATATAATTTTTATGTATATAATTTAATTGATCCCTATATCCATGAAAGTCGTTCTTCCATTTTTGATGCAGAAAGTAGTCATAAAGAATTGCAAGGAATTTGATTTTGTTAATGAATACCATCTAAAATAAATTTTCAGCTGACTTTTTGGCCTTCCATGAAATGCCGGAAACGTCCAACCCACACAAATAATCATACAAAGTGGCTAGAATCTCATATTGTATTGGTTAGAATCTTCTATTGGATAAGAGAAGAATTAATTGATTACAGAGCAAGTTTTCAATCTCAAATAATTCCACCACGGCTGCATAAATGAGATTATTAAGATCTATAAACATAAATTCCAACTACCATATAAATTATAACGCCCTAACCTTGTCAAGATTTAACAAGCAAATGCCAATAGGTTGCGCCATCTCTTCAGGCACACGTACAACCCAGCACGTCTCTAATGGGCCATTTCCAAGACAAATCCAGCATGCATGCATAATCTAAATAAAATTCAACGCTTTAATACACAATAAAGTCCCAATCATTGAATACATCCATACAATTTAACCATATATCATCAATTTTTCTTCAAAACGCCGAGAGGAATTTTCATAATAATACTTCTGCAAGGCTCCTCTCTCTACTGAGAGCTTTAGCTGCCTCTTTATTTATATATAATAATGGATAGGTCTTCTCAGACCTTATCTCTTACAAAAAGCAGGCTTTACATAACAATTTAAAGCATAAAAGCTTTATTACAACTTATCTATGTATGATATAGATAGTATCTCTACTCTCATCCTCTTATTTTCTCAACTAATCCCATATATAGAAATCCTATCCCAAAATTTGCTCCTATTTTATTAAAAATAACAATTTAATTTAGAAAATATTAAAAATTATCACACCCCCCTTTTATTACATATTTACAAATGAAAAATGGCCTTGATGCTCCTGCATCAGAATGCATAGGTCGACGGTCTATGCATAGGCAACATTCCCCTGCCACCTTCCCAAACTCCCATAACTAGAAAAATCATATTCTGAAAAAAATAATCGTTCAGGAAATAATCTCATTCACATGTCTCTAGAAGCTTTTGGGTGTCCTACACAACTTTTCTATGGCCTGTGCCCCCATCGATCCCGCATGTTTGGCCACGCTCATCAAGGTAATATATATATATATTCCATGCGTCAACTCCAAACTAAATGAAAAAAGAACGAGATATCTCTTTCATTTTGAGTTACACACCATTAAAATGTTTTAATCATAATTCTATTTTTCATTTACCAATATAATATATAGATAGTTGAAATTTGGATATTTATCTATACTACTACAACATAGAAACATAGACACACACATTCATGTTGTATCTCAACTACGAGATAAATAAGGAAAAATTTACACATCTTGTTCATTTAGAGATAGACACCGTTAAAAGTTTTGAATCATTAGTTATAATTTTTTCATTTCTTTTATATACAAAATACATAGTTGCCAATCTTCCCTTTTCGCTAATGTATTTTCAATTCTAATTCATATCAAATATTGAAGGAATTATACATCTCCACGATGTCATTGAATTAGAAAGCACAAATTACTTAAATGAGGAATATCCTTCACTTTATTTATTTATTGTTTACACTGAATTTCCTCTCGCCATCAATACTTTCTAAATGTCTAGTATGAAATTTTATTAAGTATTAAACAAATTTAACATCTCCTTGATATTATTGAGTGGAAAAAAAATCAACTAAGGAAAAAATATTTTAAATTCAATTTTTTTCTCTATATAAATGTTAAATTGCTATAAAATGCCCCCTAATTTGGGTGGCAACTGATGGTTTTCATGAGTGCATCATCACCATGCGTTGACATGGAAAGTGACTCTCATCTAACTTTAATATGCCCACTCCGTATGCTAATCCATCAATTTTCACGATGTGTAATCCAATGCTCCATATCCTCTGTGTGATCTCCTTATACTTACACTAATGCCTCATTCACTTACTTGGCGATCGAATACATTATGTATGTCTAAATATTTCTTCGCTCTTTTGTCACCCAACTTGTTTGTGATTCGTCATGCACCCTGTCATACTCTTATTTCCTTCCAAAAGAAAAGCTACAATTCCCTTAGTGATTTTAAATTCCTCCTCCTCATTCTCCCTCCTACAGCTATGGTTCAAGAGAGTAGATGCGTAAGCAATGGAGGTGATGGATGTGGCCATGCACGTCATGCCCATGTTGTAGATTTTGATGGAAAGAAGTAATCTCTTCATTCCAAATATTCATGAAAGCATACCACACAATGTATCCTCCATGCACGCTAATGAATTAAGGAACCTAGGTCGCAGGCAATGGGCCTTAAAGTTTACTAGCCAGAAAGTTATGGAAGAAACAACAAGCCAAAGAAGCTTCCATAAGGAAGGTTGTTAATTATAATGAATTAATAGTCTCCATGAATCCCTACAGGACCTTATCCACTCCTTCGACATCTCCTTCTCTCCTGTCCCACTCTCCTATTCCCGCACAAGCTCCCAAGATGGCACAAACTCCCTTTCGATCTCACCCAATTCCCCTGGGCCCTTCCCCTTCGATCATGATTAATGATATGTAACTGAAATGTCAAGTGACTGGAGAGACTAATAAAGCACAAGCATAGCAAGCTTTGAGTTCTTATGGCTGCCTTATCGTTGAGGAGGGGAGAAAAGATGCACTAGCACAATTGCGGCCCAATAGCACACTTGATGGCTCAACAACCTCGAAAGGAAAGAAAAAGGTTTGAAATGTTTTTTTGAATGGCTTGCATTCTTAGCCCTAAGGAAAAACATCAAATGATTTTTTTGTATTACGATAACTACTTATGTATGCTATTAACTTTGGATTTGTCGACAAATAGCTTTCAAGCAATGACCTATCGGTTTCTCCATGGTGGGAAGATGGTCCAAAACCTAGTTCCACTAGAAGAACCAACATTATTATGATTGTGTAAATTTTGTACATCATTTTTTCTAATATGAATTTCTTGAGATTCTTACAAAAAGATATATACAAAATTATTTTATTTAAGGTTCACATTGAAATATTTCATATAATATTTCTTTTGTTGTATCTCTGTATGAATATGTATAGAGTAGATATTGAAATATATTAGCTGGTATGAATATTCAAATATTTTATCGAATTTTTGTACTAAAATAATTTTAAATAAATGAATTACACATATTCCCAATATTGAAAAGAAAAAAGACAACAATACTTTTTTCTAATTATTTTATATCTCTCAAATTGAAATAAAATTAAGTTAGTTATGATCGACATTAAAATATTTTGTTTATTTAATTATTATTTAATATGAATATTAATTTAAATGTCATGTTAATTTCATCTTAGGTAGTTAAACAATTACACATCTTTGTTGTACTAAAGAAATAAAAAGCAATTCAATTCTCTTATCATTATTCTTAATTTGTTTTTTTTTTAATGTAAATATTTTTATTATTTTTCAACCTCAGGCACAACATATATCCATACTATAAAGTACTTATTAAAGAAAAATAAAATTTATTTGGTAGATTATCTAAGGAATACACTCAAGCATATTGTGATAAATTTCACTACCCAACATTCAATTTTCTATTTACGTAAGAAATACTATTTATAGGGGAATATATTATCCATTAACACATTCAAATAAATTGTAATTGGATGAATACATGTTTTGTTCTTTTGTTTTTTAGCATTTTCTAAAATCAATTTTACTTGAAATATACTGGAGATTTTATAGAATACTAAAGGTTTTAATTCATTTATATGTTCAAAGATGCATTTTAAAATACAAGAAAACTCAATCTTACTAAAAAATATATGATCTAATTTAAAAGAAAACACCCTAAAAAGTTATAATCTAAATTAATTTATAAAATATTTTTATATATTTATAAGCAAGATAAACATAAAATGCAAAAAAGATTATTATTAGAACATTGATATTAAAGGATTATTGAAAAAAAAATTGATGTTATTTTAAACAGTGGGAAAACGTATCATATTTTAGTTGTTAAGCTATGATTCCAGATAGCCATCACAAATTTCTATCTCTTAGTACTACTATTTCTTAATTCAGAGTTACTCATCATTATTCATGGAAAGCCACATCACCTGTAATTACATTGATGGTGGTTAGTAAGGCTTCATACTTTCTTTATAATTATTATTAATTTTTTTATTATTATTACTAATATCTATTTAAATATTATATCTTAAATATTAATTATTGTCCTATATGATTAAGTTGCATAAATGATTTGATGTAATCTAAAAACCCTAGAATTAATTTTATTTTATGAATATTTTATTATTATTATTATTTTTGTGTATAAAAGAAAAACTAAATATAAGTAAATATTAATCATAAAACTATTAAATAATAATTCACTAGTCAATATTAAATACATGTTTCAAACTTTCATGATTATCATTTATCATTTATTATTTTTAAGATAAAAAAAAAATCATATCAAAATTTTGATTTTCTGAAAGAAAAAAACAATTTAAATGTAGAAATAAATATCATGTTATTAGTAAATTTTACCATAACTAAGATGTAAAATTGAAATAAAATGCTTTCAATTCCATATTTTTGTGAATATACAATCATTATGTCTATGGAACACAAAACGTTAGATAAAATTATGTAAACCTTATCAAATAACTTTTGGTAGCTCTCTATAAAATGCAAACAAAATTACGATATATGATTTTTTGTGATAGAAGAAGTGGGAGTGAGAGACCTCCTTAAAATAGAAATAAATGATGAGTTTGTCAGAGCCAGTATATGATTTATGTAAAAAGCCAAAAAAGCCGAAATATCCGTTAATCTGTAAAAAAGCCAAAGAAAGCCAGAATAAGAATAGAATATTCGTGATCTGTAAAAAGCCAAAGAAAGCGGTTTATGTTAAGGAAAAATAAGCGGAAGCACTTCTAAATTATAAATTTGGGAAGAGCCTCCATTTGGGTGTCAGGCTTTTGTCTTTGTGGAGAGTCTGTATAGGTAAAATTTAATGTCCAAAGTTTGTATGTTGACAGAAAAGGATCCTTTGTTGGACACAATTTTGATGAATTCTCTTTCTATCGATGAGCACAACGGATTTTGATGAATTCTCTCTATTCCACAAGATCCTTTGCTATTTCTTGATTCGTTATTATTTAGATATATCGAAGTAAATTCACTTATGATTTCATTCAGCGGAACCGCTCAGGGGAGATTTGTTATATTACAATGCGCTCTTGTTGCTGCTGCTACACAAACCTTCCTCCTTGTGCTATTCTCTTTGACTATTCCAAATTGGTATCAGGTACTCTGTTTATTTGCTTCCTCTGTGTTTATTTAAATTTAAGGTAATTTGTTCTTCTCATAAAGTTTACCTGGTTTTGATAATTAGTTTATCATGATAGATCTAGGTTTTATAATTACGCCGTAAGGCGTTTCCATGTGAAATCAACTCTCCCAATTGCCACCGTGTATTTATTTGAGCCATCCGATTAGATATTAGATGATTGAAACGTTCCAGATCGTTGGATGTAATTTAGGTTAGTTTATTATATTCTTTCTGCTTCGCTGCTTGAAATTGTCGTATAGTTTTTCTCGCTGGTTCAAATCTCCCTGAGCACGCAGCGTCTCTGGGCATCCGACTCGAGGAGCTTGGAGCTTGACGAGATTTTATCGATCTTGACGAGCTTTTGTCATTGGGGTTTTGCAGGCAAAGTTTTCCTCCATCGGAAGAGAAATCCTGCATCGATCAGAAGAGATCAGAAGAAATTTCTCGAGAAATCCCCTTACATAAATAGGACGGACTGGATTATGAACGAAGATGTCAGATTCAGATCCTCCACAGTCAAGGTCATTAGTTTACTTTGATAATCATTTTATCCAGATCTTCTGTAGGCCGTCACATAAATCAGAGTAGTAGTTGTTATCTAACCTGAGAAGGTGAATGCAGAGGAAATCTCGGGTAAGGATTGAATGATTGCGGAATAACAAGAAGGGAAGTCCTTTTTTTTAACAGTATGTGAAGAAAACCAGATCCGAATGGGGTGTGTGGCAGGCAAGCTGTCGAAGAAGAAATTGAGGAAGAAACATCGTGAGAGAAACATCTCTGTTTCTGCTTTTGCTTCTAATCATATGGTAGCTCTGACTTCCAGCACCTATGGAGTTCTGAGAGTGGACTCCTCTCCTCGAGTGGAGGCCAAATGCAAACCCAGAGTAGAAAATAAAAATCAGGACGATGGGAATGAAATTTTGAGTCAGACAAAGAGTTCCGACTCAGAGCCCCTGAAGGGGTTGGATGGGAATAGCTGGGTGGAGAAAAAAGTTATAGAGGAAGAAAATACAGTCGGTAGCAGTACAGAGGACCAACCAGTTACTACCATTTATGATTGGGAGCACATGGCTGGGCTCAAAGAGTCCCCTGCAAAAAAATGTTTGGAGAAACATGGGAGCCTTTACCATACTGTTGAAGAAATTGATGCCCGGGTTTCAGGTAATGTCAGTGAAAAGAAGTGTTTTGGGAAAGAGAATGCAAGGCCCAAACAGATTTTAACACCTAGTAAAGTCAAAAGTGGATTGGGCCTCAACAGTCCTTTGGGAGAAATCGATTTTAATAAATTTTATAGTCCTGAAAATGTGGGTTTTCATGTTGCTTCTGTGCGTTCGAAACAGAGAATGAGGAGGCCTGGTTCTCATGGTTCAATGACAGATTTGAAAGTTGCAGCAAGCAGGAGACTAGATTCAAGCCTTAGGCTTTCTCTTGACCTTATCAAGGAACCTAGCAGCCCTCTGTTTGATCCTAACTTGCTTGCTTCGTTTGAGAGGGCGTTGGAGAATTTGTCTGAGGAGTGGAATGCCATTAGAAATGCAGAGGGGCGGCATCGCATGAAGAGCCCAAAAGAGGGTGTTTTAACTTGGGCCCTTGAATCTGATAAAAGCAAGGAGAACCCACTTTGGAACTTTGAGGAAAAATTCCCTCCTGGGGGGCCAATGTTGTGGTTCTCTATACCACTAC
>APFE030818685.1:0-14300 GCA_000404065.3 Pinus taeda | reverse complement strand
CAGTGTTCCACGGGGACGCGACTCCCAGGGTCGGGTGCACACACCCCTCGCACCCCACGCACCCGGGACGGGGAGTCTCTTGGGGGTGCGTTTCCCCACGCACCCTTTTTGGGGAGTCTTGGGGAGACGCAAGGGGGTGCGTTTCCCCAGTGTGGGAGTCTCGACTCCCCGCGACTCCCCAAAAAGGGTGATTCTGGGCGTCCCCCTTCAGTGGGGAGTCTAGACTCCCCAAAAAGGGTGCGCCTGGGCGTCCCCCCTTCAGATTTGCCTAATAAGACTTAAAAATTAAAAATTAAAAATCAAAAATCAAAAGAATTAAATTTTTTTTTTTTTAAATTAAAATTAGAACTGAAATCCTAAACCTAAAAGTCATCTAATAAAACTTATAAAAGTGAATACGCTCATTTGACATTTCAATGTTTCATTAGTGCCTCGCCGACTTTCCCAGGTCTGTGAACGTTGAGCGTTTGCTGTTGGTGCTGAGTCCCTTTGCAAGTTTGCTGTTGGTGCCGGCGTCCATTTGCTGAAGACTGAAGACTGTTGGTGCTGCGTCCCTTTGCTGTTGGTGCCGGCGTCCATTTGCTGAAGACTGAAGACTGTTGGTGCTGCGTCCCTTTGCATTTGCTGCGTCCCTTTGCTGTTGGTGCTGCGTCCCTTTGCATTTGCTGCGTCCCTTTGCATTTGCTGCGTCCCTTTGCAACGATAAACCCAGGTACGATAAACATTTCGCTACATTTGCAACGATAAACCCAGGCTTAAACATTTCGCTACATTCTTCGACTTCATCTCTGCTACCCGTGCCGGTGTGCCCACGCGTTCTCAATCTGCAGTAGCCCGAGAAACTAATTCACATATCTGAGTTACAGTTCACAGGTCCGAAATATAGTTATAGGTCTGAGCTATACTGTCCAAATATCCGTGGTTACCAAAGGGTCGGACTACACTAAAATCCTGAAATATTTCTTCACAAAATATTCTACAGATCAGAGGTATCAATCTTCCACAGGTCTGAAAATAGTTTTCTGTCCACAGGTCCAGAAATAGGTTGATCATAGGTCTGCAATAGGTTGATCATAGGCGTGCCCACGTGTTAGTAGTTGTAGTTGATGAATAAAAGAGGGGTAGAACGCTCAGATTTTAGCCCACAGAAATGATAAATCCCCATTTTATTGCTTTAACAAGAAGCAAATATGCTGAGACTAAATCGGAAATCCATTTTGAAAGGGGTAACCTGGGAATGGACCGAATGGTAGATTGCTATATGTAGGCTTGTAGCTCCAAATGGCAAATAGAATCTGATAGCAATTTTATAAATTTATTTTGGTATTCATTGAAATGATCAGGTGGAAAAGGAAGCACTTCAATCTCTTTACCAAGAAATCCATCTGAATTGTCTTTGCAATTAGGTCTGCCTGTGTATAAAAGTTTAAAACATATATGTATTCAGTATTTCCGCTATGGCAGCCTGCTCCATCATCCAAAGGTTGATCTGGAAAACTAAGCACCTCTTAATATGCTCAAAGAGCTCTGCTAGCCGAGAATGGAAAGCTTTATGTAAACTGGAGTTTATGCACCATATTTTCTCTGAATGAAAATGTATTGAACAGGACATTAGAGAATGGCAAATGCAAATGAATTATCAACATATGTTGGCAACCATTCACTTGGAAGTTGGAATCAAATTATCAATATTCCTTTTGTCACCAGAGATCCCAGACATTTAATCAACATAAGAATACTCAGAAGTCTGCTTAACCAACAAAATGATAGGTAAAAACTAAAAACTTTTAATGCAGATTCCAGAATAGAGATTGGGTGCACCGTGGCCCTTAAAAACATCACTAAAACTCTGACATTTTAATATTTTATGTGAAATAACTTAATATTAAATTATTAATAAGGTGACAGGTCTGCTCCATGTGATTAAGGGCAAGTCTGGAGCTAATTTCTGCCTCTTTTGCAGCCTATCAGATTGATTTTTGTAAGCGCAAGGCCTGAGCAAGCCACAGGCCTAGGGTGCTGTAGGTTATAAAACTTAAAAATAAACACAGTCATACTCATGAGCATTGAGAACAAGAGTGCTGTAGGTTAAAAACTTAAAAATAAATTTTATATTCACTCCATTCCAAAACAGTGAAACACTTAACAGATTTTGGGAATATTTTTAAATTTTTTAACTGTTCTTTCAATTCTATTAGGTCTTCAATTATCATATTATGTCTTCAAAATAATTTTAATAGCAAATGTGTGGACAGTGCTGAGTGGACAGTCACTCAAATTTAATTTTTATTTTTAATTTTTGTTTATGTTTTTGTTTTTAAATTTTAATAATTTGTTTTTAATTGAAATTCTACTATATTTGCATTCTAAATTTTAATTTACATGGTGATTTTTTTATTTTTTTTAACTCTTTTTGCAGGGCAGAAAATTTGAAAAACAAAAAAAATATTTGCAAAAGAAATTACAACAGTGACACAACAAGCTGCAAGCCTGCAACGTTGATTACGACATGAGCAGCCACAGTGACACTGATAGTGATTATGATGTTCAAACAGAAAGTCCTCTTGGAACTGAAATCCCATCAACAATGAATGAAACCCATGGCAGCAGTGCAGCGAGTGTTTCTCCCAGTGCAACTGCAACTGCAACCCCGTCAAAGGCATTGGCTGAATATGCAAAAGGGACTTTTAATCCAACTAAACCTCTTTTGTTATATGTTGCCAAAATGGCTGACTCTTCAACTCAACCAAAACCCGGAAAACAAAGAGGTGGGACACACCATTGGAAATGCAATGTTTGTGGTCATTCTTGGGTTGGGAGTTATAGTCGGATCAAGATGCATCTTTTGGGTGTAGGTGGCAAAGGGGTTCATATATGTTCAAAATTAACCATATTGAAAAATCAGAGCTCTTGAGGATGCAAATGGCAGCAGATGCAAAGGGCAACTTCTCAAGTAAAAATGCCATGGCCCAAGCTCATCAAAATGAAAATATTGATGAAGCCACAAGCTCCAAAAGAAAAATGAAAAATATGCCTCCACCAGGTTCTCGTTCTTGTGCAGTGGGACCAACTCTTACAGGAATGTATGGTAAGTTGAACCGTAATGATACAGATGATGCCATTGGAAAATTTCTTTTTGCCAATGGCATTCCTTTCCATGTTAGTCGTTCTCCTTACTACAAGGAGATGGTGAAGGCAATTGCAGCAGCAGGATCCTCATATGTGCCCCCAGGTGAACATAAGCTGAGGACAGTGATATTAGAAAGGCAAGTGGCCAATATTAATGTGCAAAAGGAAAATATGAGGCAGACATGGGTGAGGGAAGGTTGTTCTATCGTTATGGATGGGTGGACAGACATTGCCAAACGTCCACTTATCAACATCATAGTTACTTGCAGGGAGGGGCCTTTCTTTCTTAGAGCTATTGATTGTTCTGGAAAGCGCAAAGATGCAACTTTCCAATTTGAGCTTCTTCGTGATGCTATAGAGGAGGTTGGATCTACAAATGTTGTACAGGTTGTGACAGATGCAGCAGCAGTGTGTAGATCAGCAGGATTAATGATTCAAAATAAATACAGGCATATTTTCTGGACCCCTTGTTGTGTGCATGCGCTCAATAATGCATTGAAAGACATTGGCAAAATTGAGTGGGTATCTAACTTGGTGATAGCTGCAAGAAATGTGCAAATGTTTATTTGCAATCACCATACCTCTTTAGCCATGTACAGGTCTCATGCGAGGAAGGAATTCCTCAAGCCTACTGACACCAGATATGCTAGTTACTTTCTTTTATTAGAGAGGATGTTGGAGGTGCAGTCAGCATTGCAGGCCATGGTTGTAACTCCAGATTGGAACAGATGGGCAGAATCAAAGACAGAGGAAGGAAAGAAAATCAGGATTCAGATATTGGATAATGATTGGTGGACAGATTGTGGTTATTTGGTGTCACTTTTACGTCTTGTAGTTGAGGTCATTCGCTACACTGACACAGATTCTCCTACTCTTGGAGAAATATATGAGACTTTTGATACTATGTTGGATCAAGTAAGGGTGGCCATTCGTGAGAAGGGTCCTTCCTTAGAGTTCTATACGACCCAAATTCGACCCATTATACAGCGTAGGTGGGATCGAATGAATACACCTTTGCACATGGCAGCATATGCACTCAACCCAAAATGGTATGTGGCAAGGACTGGTAGAATTCTTCCCATTGAAGATCCAGAGGTCAAAAAGGGATTTCGAGCTGCCATTACAAAGATGTATAGTTCAGAAGAAGGGAGAACAATTAGGAGACAGTGGATGCAATTTGCAAGTCTCAGTGGTCCCTTCAACAAGCATGATGCAAGGGAAGATCGCAATGATTTAGGCCAGACTGACCCCATTGGTTGGTGGACCATGCATGGGGATGATGCTCCAGAGATCCAACACCTTGCTATTTGCTTATTGTCTCAGATTGCTAGTTCCTCTGCAGCAGAGAGGAATTGGTCCACATATAGCTTCATCCACTCTATCAAGAGGAATAGACTTTCCTCTAGGAGAGCAGAGAAGCTAGTTGCAGTGCACAGTTCTCTACGTCTTGCACATAGGAAGACACCAGAGTATCGGAAGGGACCGGCAACACGATGGGATGTGGATCCAGAGGATAGTGCACAGATAGATGATGAGGATGGACCAGATGAGCTGCGACATGGTTTGGTTGGAGTTTCATTGGTTACTCAAGAGAGTGACTCTGACTCGGATACTGACATTCCCGTTGATGGTCCTGATGACTTCATGCAGCAGATAGATGTAGAGGACCAATCATTGAGATTGAGTCCTTGATGCTGATTTATCATTTTATTTTCAGTGCTGACTATGCATTTTTCATTTTTGAGTTGCGACACTAGATATTGATGACTTGACTCTTGACTCTTAACTATTTTTGAGTTTGAACTTTGAAACTTTGAAGTTTGAGTTATACTAGTATGTTTTGCTTTCAATTTAGATTCTAGAATGATGAATGATGAATTTACTAATTTAGTTTTTAAATCAATGTAGATTACTAGATTGTAGAATGATGAACCATTGAATCAATGTATGATGAATGATATTTTTATTTTTGTTTTTCGAATCTCAATGCTCATGGTCATGAATGATGTATCAATGTATCATGTATGTATCAAAATGAATGATGAGGATGGATCAATGATTCAAATTTCAATTGTCTATTTAATATTTTTATGCTTTCATTATTGTCATTGAACAGTGAACAATGAATATAAACTTGAATTATAAATTTATATATATAAATATATAAATATATATTATTATATACCTCGACGACTCCCCGCACCCCCGAAATTTGCCTAAAATTTGAGGGTACTCCCACACGTCCCCCTTGTGCGTCTCCCCGCACCCGCGTCTCCCCGCACCGGAGTCTTGGTGGAACATTGTTTATAAGTGATAAAGTTACATTCTATTTTAAAAGTGACTTTATAAGTGGTAAAATTACATTCTAATTTAAACATGACTTTATTAAAGTGAATGAAGAATTAGAAAGCGAAAAAGTGACTATGGAAATAAAAGGCTAAGTGGGTCTTTATTTAAGTGGTTGAGTTAAAAAATAGAAAGTGAAAATTAAATGCACATTTATTCTCATCCCTAGATCTAAATGAATCTCAGCCATTAGATCTTAGGGTAACCCAAAAAGTCATTTAGAGAATAAAAGGAGAAGAGAAGAAAAAAGATTAATTCATTCTTTCATGAGCATTTGAGAAAAAGAGAATTGAGAGCAAGGAGAAAATTTCTGAGTAGTGAGGAAGTGAAGGAGAGCAACAAAAAGACATTTCAGCAAATCTGGGCAGTAGCATTTATTGGCACACATCCCAAGGCAAAACCGTACAGTAGGAGAAAGGCACAGAAATCAAGGAAGAGGGACAACATAGAAATCGAGGAAGAGGGACAACACAGAAATCGAGGAAGAGGGACAATAGTTTGGGCACGAATTTCGAGGCATTCATACTACTGAAATCTGTATGGTCCGTGCAACCAGTTTTGGGCATGTTTTTCGAGGCTGTCCGTACAGTGTTTGATGCTGTTTTATTGCTGGAAAATTTTTGTTTTGGCTGTTTGCTGATTGGCACGATTTTCGAGGCAGAGTTCAATCACGAAAATCGAGATAAGTTGTAATTTGTGGTTGCTGGGATTTTACTGTGTATTTCAGTTTCTCTGTAAAAGCATTTTCAAAAATAAAGAAGAGCTCTCAAACTGGTTTTCCCCAAGAGTTGTAGGGGGTTTACCGTTTTTCCAGGGTCACATGTACCAAAAATCACTGTTATTTTCTGTGTGTGGCTGTCATAATTTTTGTTGTGTTTTATTTCTACAATTTCAGCAGTTGTGAAATCTCTAAAGTTGTGTTTTCAGAAAATTATTATCATTTCAAGATTTTAGAATTTTTATCATGCTTGGATTTAAAACTAAATGCATGGAGTGATAAGGAAAACTGATAACCAGAGTGGGGTTTGAAATTTCTTCATCGGCTTCAATATTGAATTAAATGTATAAATGACAGTCATGTCGGCCTAGAAAAATAGACACAACGATTCATAAAGGCAAGTCTGCTTATTTTGGAGCACAAACCACTATAAATACCCGTCTAGGGTATCTGCAAATCCAAGGTACAAAACTCTCATTTTCTCCTCTGAAATTTCGGATGGGTTTGAGGTGCAGGAGGGAGATCTTGGTTGGGTACAAGATCTCAGTGACAAGGTGCAAGTCTAATGTTTTGTATGGGTGCAGGCAGACATGTCTTTCTTGGAGGTCTGAAACCTCGAATGGGTACAATAAGGTACCTCTGTCATACATATATCTTGCAAGGAAAAGCATGGCTTCAATCTCGGTTAAGATCTCAGTCTCGGCATAATTAGAAACAATAGTAACCATTACAGTCTCGACCTAAATGAAAGGTAAGGATCTCAGTATCACAATCTTGGTGGACCTATTTCATAGCAGTCAATGTATATATGTGAGGGAAAGAACCTCGGAACCCTTACTGTCTTTGTATAGTCTCAGTCTCACTATCTCGACTTAAGAGAGATCACAATGATCCTATAGTTACAATCTCAGTCTCGGCATGCTTATCATCAATCTCGACATGCTGAATGTCAACATGACGATCTCAGCAAGAGTACGGTGATGTTCCAAGTATAGATGGAGATATGGTGCAATAGTCACCTTGATGATTGTCATAATGAAGACATAGAATCAAGGTCACAGTGAAGATCTCAAGAAGTCAAGAGACGTCGTTAACATGGTGAAGAAGCAGTAATGAAGATCTCAGTGATGCAGTAGTGATGGTCTCAATGGTGCAACAATAAGGATGATCTCAGCAGTGACAAAGAAGAGGATTGGTGTCTTGGTCTTGGAGTGGCAAAATAGGTCAAGGGTTTTGGTCTCGGTATTCGTCAATTGAAGATGTCTATAAGAAGAATTTTTGTGCGGGTTTTCCTCTCCAAGAGGGAGAGGTTTTGGCCTTGGCAGGACACCAATATCTTGTGTTCTTGTCTCTTTGTTTTTGATAGCAGTTTTATGAAGTAATGACACACACTAATGATAAAAAGAAGATCAAGCTAAGAAAAATTGCAAAAGAACTTCACAAATTGTTATCATGTTAAGAAGAATCACTTTAATTCTAATTGCCCTAGATTCTTCAACATGGTATCAGAGGGATAAGGTTCAAAAGTCAAAGGAAGGGTAGAAAAGAGACATACAAGAATCAAATTTCAAGCAGACCATCAAAGCAAGTTGAAGGACATTCAAAGATCTACATTCAAAGATCAAGACCTAGATCAAAGGAACAACCTACAACAACAGTATACAAAGTCACCGTTTCAGATTGTAGCTTGATGACCTGTACTCGGACTCCTCCCATATTCTCAGCCTCAAGAAACACTCGGACAAAAGATGCAAATAATTTCAGGCAGAAGACTTGGTTAGGAAAGCTCATACAATAATACAGTTTAGACATACACAGGCAGATGACTTCACAAGTCCCATTTTACCCACAGTTTCGATGCCACAATATGAGGAGTTCAACCTCAGATTGAATCCTTTCTATAAAATGAACAACCTTAAAATATTGAACTCTCAGAGCATGATGATACATATTTAAGGGTATATATAGAAGTTTATATGAACAATACTCAATATAAAATGAATAAGTCCTATGATACAACAATCCCAACTGATGGGTCTGTACACATCATGGCAAGCATTACTCTATACGATGCTACGTACTACAAGGATCCACAAGTCCACTTGTGTAGCCAAATTACATCAACATTTTGGTGGATATATAAATCAAGATAGCTCGTAGGCAAAGAAGACAATCTTCCTATCAAGGATCTCAGTCGGAGGAAGCATCAATACATCTGCTCCAACTACTGCCTACATGATCAAGGTGAAGATTTCATCTTCACATTTCAAGTAAGTATTTTCATTAATCATTTTTGGTGAAATGACTTTATGATTGCAAGAAGATCTATAGGTTAGATGGGTCATCAAAGGTTCTTGCATGGAATAAGAAGGATTGTCATAATCCTTATGGAGAAGAGAAGTCAGTGAACATATCAAGGTCTCCTTTGAATTCATAAGAACTCTTAAGGTTCTCTCTTTCATACGTAGCGAGAAAGGAGACATAAAAGGGATACATGAAATGCTAGAAGATATACTCTCTAAAGTGCAGTAAAAGAGGTATCAAAGAATGAAGAAATATCTTCATGAGATCTCAGTTGGGAGATCTAAAGAGAGATGACAAGAAGATAATCATCCACGTTCTTAATAAGCAAGATGGCAAGTGTCCTTGGGACATGGAAGTTTCCTCATGCAACAACTTGTGGTATCTATGCAAGATGGAAGAAGGACAAGTTATGGACAAAAGTGTTGAAGGTTAAAAAGCCTTAAACATGTGCAAAAAGGCAATGGAAGTTTTCAAGACATAATAGTATAGCTAAGATTCAATGCTATGGAAAGAAGCTCATATCGCCAGAAGGATAGAGGAAGCTGAGGAAAAAGGCCATGGAAAGAGGGAGTAGCAGACCTCTACTATGAGTGAGATGGTGTCCCTCACAAAAGGGTCTTATCACAAGCTCCAAATCTTCTGCAGATATGATCATGATGATAAGATGCATCGTGGCATCATGGAAACAAGAGCTTGTAATATCACCATGGGAATCATGAACGCTAAAATCCATGGTAGTCGAACATGAAGGACATAGCTCTTGGGAATCTCATTTGATATCAAAGGAAAGGACAAGAAGTCAAAAGGGAAAACATTTGCCAAATGGAGACATGCAAGATCCTCAAGATTCTCTGATAGAAACCTCAGCGGAGGATCCACTAATCTGGGAAGGCAACAAGTGTTTCATCAAGAAATCCAACTTATGGAATTCATGAGATGGTGGTCTGATGACACGAGAAATGAATCATATCAAGGGATTGAAGATCTTTTCAATCAAGCAAGCTGCTGGAAGGAGCCTAGATTACCTAAAGGTAAAATGAGGTATGCATGCTTGTGTTTAATATTGTAATGTCATGTCATATGGTTGCAGGTAACATGGATCAAGCATGATCAAGAGAAAAAGGATCTCCTCCTCTGAAAGGATGCAGGAAGACTTAATCACACTAGATGAAATCAACATAATATGTCCTCATATGAAGTATGAGTTAGTTGACTACAATTAAGAAACTCTGATTGAAAGCTCTTGGGAATGGAAGGTGTGAGGATATGCAACCATGATGAGGGCAATCAACATCCAACGGATTAGGAAGATTTGACTAGGAAATCTCCCGGAAAAATATGGAGACTCTGATGGAAGTCTGAAAAGATGAAGACCCTTGACAACATATATCTTTGGGAGATGTGTCAACATGTATGCAGGGTGTTGATACCTACAAGAAGATGTCACTGGAAAAGGCCATCACCAAAAAGGTAATACATGATTTGTTTTTGGTTTCTGACCTCTTGGAGAAACTCTGGGTATGTGTGCAGGGCCAAGGTAAGGAGAGTTGTGAAGGATGTCACAACTATGTACCTTGTGATCTAGAGCAATCACCGTTGAAGGAAAAGTGAAGATAGATGGCCCTATGAAGGAAACCCCAGGTGTAAAGCCAAGGAGGATACTTTCCAGGAAAGAAGGAATGACATGATGGAGGAAAGTGATGGATGGATGAACCCTACACATGAAGAAATTGATGACATCGAGGTCTTGGACCATCAGTCAACTAGAAGACCCTATAAAGCACTGATGATAGAGTCCTTGTTTAAGAGGGAGCTCTGGAAGGTTCCTATGAGTAAAGGAACATTAGTAAGTTTCTGAGTAAAGAGAAACTTGGAACTCATCCCTGGTTAAGAGGGAGAGTTAGACACGACATTCTAGTCTTCAGTTTGGAAGAAAATGGAGGATTGGTAACATTCTTTGAGGATGTGGCAGGGCATCCAAGACAAGAGTGGGTAAGAGGACTGATATTCTTGAGGGTTGGGAACCCAAGATGGGAATAGTCCTAGTAGGGCATACTCAGAGAACACCCGGGTGGGTATGACCCTAAGAGAGACAATGATAATGCGTGTCTATTAGTCATTGGTCTCACCAATTTTGTGTGCTCTGATCTAAGTGAGAGATAAAGTTGTTAGTCAAGGCCTTGTTAAATGAAAACAATGTTGGTTGAAATGATGCTATAACAGATGGATTGCAAATCCGATTCTTCTTATGAGAAATTCTTCAGATTGAGAATGACCAAGTACCATTATGAAAACCTCCCTAGTTAAGAGGGAGTGTTGAAGAAAGTGTAACTAGGTTCGGTCTTCATAATGACATGATCTTTGTAAATGATGTAATAAAAGAGAATACATTATTTTTTGTATGCCTTGCTACATGGGTTTCATGAGCAAGAAGTGTCATAGGTCAAAAGACTTCTTCTTGATGTCTTTAGGATTTATTAATAAGTCAAAGAGTCATGTCATGTATAAAGAAGCTCTTCATGAGCCTATGTAAATGTATACAAGTCTACACAAGTGTGTAGCAGCCCTCCAAAGACCAAGATCAATCCTCCATTAGCAAGCACAAGAAGTCTGCAAGCAAATTGATAAGGCATTCATCATGTCGGCTTCAATATTGAATTAAATGTATAAATGGCAGTCATGTTGGCCTAGAAAAATAGATGCAATGATTCATAAAGGCAAGTCGACTTATTTTGGAGCACAAACCACTATAAATACCCATCTAGGGTATCCACAAATCCAAGGTACAAAACTCACATTTTCTCCCTTGAAATTTCGGATGGGTATGAGGTGCAGGAGGGAGATCTTGGTTGGGTACAGGATCTCGGTGACAATGTGCAGGTCTAATGTTTTGTATGGGTGCAGACAAACATGTCTTTCTCGGAGGTTTGAAACCTCGGATGGGTACAATAAGGTACCTCTGTCATACATATATCTTGCAAGGAAAAACATGGCTTCAATCTTGGTTAAGATCACAGTATTGACATAATTAGAAACAATAGTAACCATTACAGTCTCAACCTAAATGAAAGGTAAGGGTTTTAGTGTCATTATCTCGGTGGACCTATTTCATAGCAGTCAATGTATATATGTGAGGGAAAGAACCTCAGAACCTGTACTGTCTTTGTATATTCTCAATCTCACTGTCTCAGCTTAAGAGAGATCACAATGATCCTATAGTTACAATCTCAGTCTTGGCATACTTATCATAGAACACGCTCTCAGCATGCTCAATGTCAACATGATGATCTCAACAAGAGTATGATGATGATCCAAGTATAGATGGAGATATGGTGCAACAATGATCTTGATGATTGTCATAATGAAGACATAGAATCAAGGTCACAGTGAAGATCTCAAGAAGTTAAGAGACCTCGTTAACATGGTGAAGAAGCAGTAATGAAGATCTCAGTGATGCAATAGTGTTGGCCTCAATGGTGCAATAATAAGGATGATCTCATTAGTGACAGAGAAGAGGATTGGTGTCTTGGTCTTGGAGTGGCAGAATAGGTCAAAGGTTTTGGTCTTGGTATTCGTCAATTGAAGATGTCTATAAGAAGAATTTTTGTGTGGGTTTTCCTCTCCAAGAGGGAGAGGTTTTGGCCCTAGCTGGATGCCAATGTCTTTTGTTCTTGTCTCTTTGTTTTTGATAGCAGTTTGATGAAGTAATGACACACACTAATAATAAAAAGAAGATCAAGCTAAGAAAAATTGCAAAAGAACTTCACAAATTGTTATCATGCTAAGAAGAATCACTTTAATTTTAACTGCCCTAGATTCTTCAACACGTATATCTTGAGGAAAGTGAAGTATCTGATTTGGAGGCTTCTTATTGTATTTTGCTATAAGCATTGGATTTGTTCTTCTATTTTCATTAAGTTTATTTGAGGAGGAGCATTTGCTCTTTTGAGCTCTTTGTAAGCTCCCGTCAAAACCTAAGTCCCTCATTTCCATTAGAGGGCTTCATTTTCAATAATAATACAAAAGGTTTCTTTGAGGGAGCTTGAGGATTATCCTCTTGGCATCCCACCCCTCTCTTTTTGGGAGAGGATCCTTTTCCATGCTTGTTGTTTGGGTTTTGTTTCTTTCCTTTAAGTAGATTTAATATGCATAATTTCTAGCATTTCTATTCTCATTTTTTACATGCTATAGATCTAGCAACTCACAATCTTACCTTGAGCTAGTTTAGTGATTCTATTTCTCACTTTATATTGTTCATTTGAGCATTTTAGATCTGATTTCTTGCAGTTGATATAATTTATTTAGTTGCTGATATATATGTCCTCTCATGTAACTATTGTTGGAAACTGAGAGGCTTAATAGTTTAATTTATATTTCCTTATCCATAGTAATTTCTTGTGAATTTACTTGGTTTCTTATTAAACTTTTATTCTGATTCTTTCATCAAACAATTACCATAACATGAACATGAAGATCACAGAAACAAAAGAACACAAGACATAGGCTCCAAGCCAGGAAAAAACCTCTCCAAGGGAAAAACCCAAAAAAATTCTCTTCTTATAGATTAGATCAAAATTGAGGCCTCCAAGACCCATGGCCATAGAAAACTTCCACCTCTAGATGTCAAGCCAAACCTTCCTTCTTTCTAGCAGATCCATCAGCAAGAGATCAACAACAAGATATATACTAAGACACAACTTCATCTTTCATGTTGCGGCCCTCCTCATCATCTCTATCCTTTTTGTGATTTTTCAGATTATAATCCATCAAGTGTGTGTCCAAATGAGCTCCATCTTCCCTCTATTTATATAGTTCAAAGAGTTGTGAATAGATATGTCCATTGGGGTAAGGCCGACTTGACATGTAGGCCAACTAGGCACCTAGAGGGGTTTTTGACCCAAAATTACATATTTGACCCAGAATTTCTTGTGGGTTTTCCTCTCTAGGAGAGGTTTTGGCCCTAGCTAGCAGCCTATATCTTGTGGCCACTTTATTTTATTGATTTTCATGTGTTTGGTAACTATTTGATGAATAGAACACTATAATAACAACACATGATGTAACTAACAATCATCAAGACTACAAGTTGAAGTAAAAGAATATCACAAGCAATTATCAAAATAAAGAGAAATCACTCTTAATCTAGTTGCCCTAGATTTCTCAACAAGTAATAGGTGTTGAAATATGGGACAATGTTATCTGCTGACGATCATAGGGTTGCTAGCTAGTCAACTGTCAAATGAGGAGAATTTTTTTTATCCTTTGGGTTTCCCACTTTTGGTGGAAAACTGGTAGTTAAGAAATGGTGTCCTTACCTAATAGGAATACACGTCAAAATAAAAACAGATCATGATAAGTTGAAGTACTTATTGGAACGTAGGCTATCTTCAGTAGACCGACAAAAATGGGTTATAGAGATGCTAGGTTATACCTTTGAAATTATCCACAATAAGGGAAAAAATATTGTGGCAAACGCACTCTCAAAGAAAGAGGAAGATATGGAGGGATTACTATGCGCGATCTGAATTCCACAATGTGACTGGGCGGGAGAAACATGGATATAATGGAAGCAAGATGAGAAGGTATGCAAGATCATTCAACAACTATAGGAGGGACTCTGATGCGATAGAAAAAATTATGTGGAAGAAATATTTGTTATTGTAGAATTGAGACTTCTGTGATTTGTCATAGTTATAAGGAGAGCTTCAGCGTAAATCACATAAGAAAGATTTCTACCAACGCGTTTCGAACCAACCAATGTGGTTCATCGTCAGGACAAGTTGAAAATACAGATCTAGCTCAG
>APFE030818679.1:818-18422 GCA_000404065.3 Pinus taeda | reverse complement strand
AGAAACTCTAAAACTTTAAGTCATTGCTCTATAAAAACCAATAAACGATCTAAGAAACACATGGCACTGTTACTCCTAACATTTCATTAATAATGGCTAGATATCTTGTAAATACTTGGGGAAAGAGCCATGGCATTGTGTTGGAAATACATCCTAATGAACAACCAAATATTGTTCCAATGAGGAGTAGTGAGCGAAGGAGATTATTATACCTTTCTTATGTTGTAGTTAACACCAAAACACATTAACAATTTTGAGCACATGAACAAGAATGATGACTCCAAAATCACCACAAATGTTTCAAAACAAAACATAATACAATATTCAAACCCTAATATGAAAGTTGTATGAAAGCACTAATAGAGTTTGGGGAGGTTGTTGCCTTGATGTCTAGAATAGATTTGATTATAACTATCTTGACTACTGGATTTTGGCCCTGCTACAAGTCATTTGATCTAAATTTTCCTGTTGAGATGGTGAGTTGTGTTTCCCAAACACCAAGAACCAAATTCCACCATTGTCTTTTGAAGGACCCAAGAAGTGTAGGACATTAGATGTACTTACTATAGTGCAACCAATATGCAACCTAAGTTCCAGCTTCAATGATCATATCATATGACAATCTCATGAATTGAAATAAAAGTAAACCTTGTCTTTGTGCATAAAGCATAAAGGATTGAGTTTAAAAATATAAAGACTTCAGAAGATATGTAAAATACCTGTAAATGGTATAATCAAAAGCATAAACTGTAATCAATACTAAGAAGACATAAATATACAATACGATGCCACCATCAAATCAATGAATATGATACAATACCATGCCACCATGCAAAGTAATCAAGATAGTGAACACAAAGATTAGGACATGCACTTGTATTTAAAATTTATAAGATATATCTATAAAACAAGTAGGTGGTTATGACTTGGGCTTGTCATTTTAAACTTTACCTGTTCCATTTCCTTGGTGCTAGAAAATTCCCATTATCTTTTGAAGGATCCAACAAGTGCAAGACAATAGATGTACTTACCAGTGTACAACCAATCTACAACCTAACTTCCAACTTTTTCCACAAGAAACAACAAAATAATGTTTTGTATTTGTTTCTAAGAGAATACAAATGTCAAAAATAGGCCTTTTGTTCCTTACCGGTACTCAATGAATTATCCTAATGACTCACTACCATAGAATAAGTTTACAACAATAATTCATATCATAGCCTATTTGTGGACATCATCAAGAATTTGATGTAAACCAGGTGTGATTGAGCCAACCTTTAACTAGTCATCCAAGCGTTGTAGTTCTTAACGAAGAGTGAGATTTCTTAACGATTTGTCATCTTTTAAGTTTTAAGCCATCAAGCTTGACTAACTTTATTTTCAAATGACTTGTAAGGGGATCGTACAATGGACCTCCTAAGCATCCAAATCCATTTAAAAAATGTGTGTGAATGCTTATTTGTTTGTAATCAAGAAACTTTAAGTACATTTGATAGTTCTCTGAGGCAAACAATTACCCAACTCTGTGTCCTCGAAATATTTCCTTATGTGTAAAAAAAAGTGGCAGGCCTCTTCCCTAAAAAAAAAAAAACAATTGTGTATATTGCTCAAACATAGAAAATAGGATAAAAATATAGAGATAGATTTTCTCTACAGTTTGATAAAACCTGCATATCAATAAGGAATCATCCCACTAGAGACGTATTTAGGAATTCATCATTTACCGATTATCTCAGAAAAATATCCAAGGACTTCGACCTCTCTAGGAAAATTATCAGTGTTTCATGAAACTACTAAAGGCCTTGCTTCCCACCCTGCTTGCCAAAAGAATTTGTTTAAGAAGTATTACAATTTCTTGTAAGTTAAAATAGAAGGAAATATGCATGAGAAAAAGTAAGAGTGACTTGGTGCCACTAATTTATTTGATTTGGAAGAAGTCACAACATTTATATGACAATTGGTTGTTCATATTTGACCAAGATTGACGTTTCAGGAAAAATGTAGATTCACTTCGGGTTGAAACTAAAATTAACATGCTACCGTTCCTTGTCTACATAGTTGGTATAACATGTATGTTCAAGTTGTCTCCGTGATGTACTTTTTATTGCCCATAATGAAAATTAAGATACACTTTGCAGATAAATGGCAAAGTAGTGCTTTTAAATTCAAATTGCTATATCGCACAATTACATTAAATAAATAAACTTATAGTAATACCAATGGTTAATATTTGCAACTTTGTCCTCACAATGCTTACGATTGTTCTGCTTTCCTCAACAACTTTGTCTGCACAATGTTCTTTTTTAGTTGGTGGCCATGTTTCACAAAACCTAATAACATAAGGGCCATTTCTGTTAGCTTTGTATTAGTTGTTTAGTACATTTTAATTGTACTTTGAAGATTCCAAAATATGGACATGCCAAAGTTTGGCAATATTCCACGACACAACAAATTTCTCTTATCTAAAACCATGTAATAATTCACCCCGGGAAAATGCTAATCTTCTCCCCTAAAATGAACTTCATCCACAAGGACTGCATGACTACAAGCATATAGGACACATGTGAATGTAATATGATTTGGCTCTATGCATGTTTGTTCGATTTGGGAAAACAGTGTAAGGACATCTTTACCATGTCCATGTAGATGATAACTTGTGATGATTTCAATCCAAGAGACTATATATATTTGGGCCATGTATTAATATTCATATGGGAACTATGTTTTAACCATAATTGTAAAAGTAAATTTATAGATCAAAAACCCAACCAATAACCATCAAAAGTAGTGTTACTCATATTCTCCAAAACATGTACCTCTTATTCTTGGACGACATGGCATTATAAGCTTTTCCATTTTTTTCAAAGAACTCATTGCACATTATAGATAAAGTAAAAAACTCTGAATAGAAATGGATGCCATGAATAATCATATACAAGCATAATAGTACTGAATTGTGTGGTGGTTATTATCTCTGTTTTGAAAACCATTTTCTTTATTTGATTTTGTATAACAACAAAACACATTAACAATTTTGAGCACATGAACAAGAATGATGACTCCAAAATCACCACAAGTGTTTCAAAACAAAACAGAATACAATATTCAAACCCTAAACCAATGGCGGAACTAACCATGCAATAATAATTGGTTGTAGACGATAAAGAGGCAGAGATTGTGGTGGCATGATCTTGGCTTGTATATCTTGTAAAGTAAGCTCATGTTGTTGAATTTCTTAGTGATATTCATAAAGTGCACATAGATAGCTTGTATCCATACATGTTGGTCATAAAAAAAGAGAGAATAATAATTGTTAGTGGAAATGTATGTTAAGGGAATTGATTTTTTTTAAACAAAATAAACAAATATGAAATATTTTTTTCTTCCTAAAATGCAATATGCGGTTAAATTTAATGATACATAATTGTATGTAAAAGTTGGTTAAGTAGAAAGCAATGTTCACCATGGGTAAATTTAGAGGATAACATATATGGTCGATTAGAGTATATTTTCTTGTGGGGATTTTGATGCGAGGAAGTGATTTTTCCTTTTGTCTATGCTTGAGATATGGATTTTCTTGCATACATGAGAAGCATCAGAATAGAAATGATGGTTTGATTTGGAGGTCCAACAATGATCTTACTCTTGATATGGCAATAAATGTTAATCCATGTTGTTCTTTGGTGCCAATGTCTACAATCTCTTTGTCTAATGTCATGCCTTGTGATTTATGTATTGGTAAAGCCAATGCCATTCGAAGGGGTAGTTACTGACGTGAACCTCTTGTAATGGGGGAAATAGGTACATATGTTGGATGTGAAAGGTCACACCACATGAGTGAATGGATCTTCGAGATGTAGGGATTGTGAGGTTTCGAGTTTTCGATGAACATACCATGGTGTATATGTCCCCTTTTTTTGTTCCCAATGTGTAATTATTTCCTCATTAATAGAACCAAAGTTAGTAGGGAGTGTGTGAAAAGGAAAATATAGCAGTAGTTCACTCCAACAGAAAGGGACATAACAAGGATCACTAAGGGAAGGAATGGTAGTGTATCGTGGTAAGACATCAAAAATAAATGGAGGGAATGCGTGTTTCCATTGGTTTTGTTTTCGACAAGTAGAAAATGACCAAGATCATGCAACTTCAAGGAGAGTTAATGATTCCAATGAAACAAGTCTATTCATGTATGTGAGAATCAAATTTGGTGTTGAAAGGGGGTTTTCAGAATCATGGGAAACACGTCTAAAAACATTTTGGTTGACATTCAAAGAAACTAATGTGTGAATGCAAAGTGAAAGTGGTAGCTTCTATAAGATGTGGCATATTTCCTATGCCTCAATATCTTTGTCTGCAATAGTTTCTGTTAGGAGTTTTCAGATGACATTAACAATAGGTGCTTTTAGAGGCACAGTTTGTGAGAGGCATGATAACATTTGACGATAGATTTTTGATATTGTTTTTGCTTTCGTTGCATACTTTGAAATGTATTTTAACACAAAATTACACGATGGAACAGGTCGGAAATCAAAATTTTCTCTCCAAATGGAAAACATATCGACATTGTGGATGTTTAATCTATCATTATTGCAAGTGGGGACATGAATTTTATGGCCTTTTGTAACCACCTCCTCCCATATTTACCCATGTTCACTGGTCTACTGGGGTAAACATGCGACGAAGACTTACTATGTTATGACCTGACCTCTTAGGTACAATTAAGAAAGTGGGGCTGACAACTTGAACTTACTGACCTTCCTTAAGAGCTACAGGACCCCTGGGAGCTAAAAACCCACTCTCGATGCCCAATCCTGAGCTAGGTTGTTTTTTCATTGATCTAGAATACCAGTTGCAGGTATAACATTACATCCATGCAACTATAGACCTCCGATCGTAGGAATAGCACTACATCCATGCCACTGCAGTCCCAATTTCTTAGTTCTAAGCATGCAACTGTGAAATCTATGCCACCTTTTCAGGCTAGACTCTAGATCACTGCCCAAAACTTGATGAGGCTTTCAAAAACAATAAATGACACAAAGGAAAAGCTTCTAACACAAAACTTGATCAAGGTCTTGACCTATCCAAGCCTAACCATGACAGACATTTCGTCAGACCTATGACATAAATGTAATCTATAGTTCATGAATGCATATCTAAACATAGGGGTCTGATACTTATCTCAGAATCATCAAGAATGTCTAATACCCTTTCATAATAGCTGCAATAACACTTGTTAGTCCATTCATTCATCAACCATTCATATATTCATCAAACATGTCAAGATCCATAGACATTATACATCACATAACCAGCATATAACCAACATAGAAACCAACCAATAACCAACATATAAACCATGGCAACTCAATCATAATATCACTAACATAATCAATACATATGCTCATAGATCACAATAGAAAATACATCTTATTAACATATGAAATGCTAACCAAGTCAAGGACTTCCACGTACAACGTGACCATAGATTGGGCTGAACCAAATCTCTCTTTCATATAATCACCCTTGTGCCATATTCTAAGCGTAAATGTGGGATATCATGGAATAAACCAACCAAAACCAAACTAGGGCTTCCAGAGGCCAAACCACCTCAACCCTCAACCAATGATTCCACCTCACAACTAGACATCAGTAACCATCACCAGATCGGTCTCTAGCCAAGTTATCCAGGGCTCCAAAGCATTTGTTCCAACCCAACTCTGGGACTAGTAACTCAACCCACAATTGTCACAGCACTCCAAAGAATTTTTCCAACCAAGGCTCCAAGGCTAGTAACTCAACCCACCAAGGGCTTTAGAGCATTTTCCCAACCAAGGCACCAAGACTAGTAACTCAACCCAAGTTGTTCCAGGGTTTCCAGAACGTTTGTCCAACCAAGGCTCTATGAACTAGTAACTCAACCCACAACCATAAGGAACATGAGTACCAATTAGAAAACAAATGGGAAAACCCATAACACCATGGCTATCCAGGAAATGGCAAGGCAACGCAAAACCACTGTCAATCCAGGCAATCTTCCATGCCAATGACAACTCATAACCAAGAAACCACATGCATGTACCATGCATACCAAAAATAGCAAGGAAATCATATAGGAAACTTGATACCTGCAAAGAAATCCCAACGTAGTTGTTGACCTCGTTGTTCCCTTGTGCTTTCCCACTTTCCTTTGCCTTCTTTTCCAAATCCAATGAAAACTAGAGTGCTCCAAGATTTCTTTAAGTGTGCAATATTATGAGAGAGAGAATATAAAATAGGGCTCCAAAACTGAACTGATCCTCAAAATCCTTTTTATCATTGAGGCCTCTATTTTCTTCATTTTCCTTCAATTTCTCTCTCATGCAAATTTGTGACCTTTCACCTTTCTTTTCTCCTATTTTCCTTTATTTCATAAATAAAATGTCAATGAATGCCTCTTTGCCTTGTCAAAGGAACTTAGCTCAAGTGGTATGGTTCACAATTTGTGTCCCAAGTGGTGTGGGTTCAAGTCTTCGAAGACATGCTGACCCGTGTGGCATTTATGAAATAATTCTACTAGTGGTGGAATAGCGGCAGTTGTTTGTTCGAAGTTACCAATTGTGCCTAGTGGAATGTACTCGTTACTGTTAAAATTTTTTTGCCTTTTTTCCTTTGCCAATTTCCTTTATCCATAATAAACCGAATGAACACTCACTAAGATGTTTTTCCCACCATTCAGCTTGGAATACATGTCCCATGCCCTTAGTATTATATTTTTTTTTACATGGAAATTTAGCCAGGGTTGTTACACCTTTATCATCAATGAACATTGAAGATGTGGAGTGTAATTCCGATGCAGGAGCATTCAACCCAAGAGAAAATCATTGTAATTAAGTAGACATATGGGGTCATGTATTTTTAGGAAGTTAGTTTCCTAAGTCTCAAGTTAATGTAATATTTAGGATTTTAAGTGATTTAATTAGATAATATGAGATGTTTGTAAATTCTCTCGAATAAATGAGAACATGAGTGGTGATTAATGACAAAAGAGTTAAAAGTCAATTAGGACTCTTAAAACAGTTCCATGATTTGAGGAACTAAGGAGAGCTCTTAGGAATTAAATGGAGATTAGAAATGGATAAAGAGGACAGAGAGGATTTAGGAGTCAATTCAATAGATTTAGGAATGGAACCAGAATTATTTAAACAAAGATTTCTGGTATAAATGTAATCCTATGGGCAAAGTAGTAAGAGGCCACTAATAGTTGAAGATAAGGCATGTGCGAGACATAGAGTCTCAGATGTAATCATTTGTTTATATATATATATATATTCCTGACTGTGTCAGTGTGTGTGAAATGAGTATTTCCTGAATGAATTACTTGTGAATTCATAGGTTCTGTAACAGGGTTGTAGGCAGAATTCTGAAGGACGCGTAGAGGAGAAAAATGATTTAGACGAATCATAAAGGGATATTAGAAACCTGTGGAAGATCAGAGTGAAGCTCTGGAGAAGTTGCGAAGCAATAATTCGTAGAGGAGTTCAGCTTAGAGGAAGTTGAGTAGCAGAAGTAGAAGGTGGAGTTCTGAAGAAATACGTAGAGGAGAGGAATGATTCTAAGGAATCGTAATGGACCATTAAATCCATTCGAAGGATCCAAGAAGATAGTGATCAAAGGAGCATGTCAAGTTAAGCCAGGAGGAAGAGTGTGTAGCGAAATAACAGAAGGATGGTAACCTTTGAAGAAGATCAAAACCATAGAAGAATTGAAGAAGCAGCGTAAAAACCAAGTAAAAAGGGGCAAACAGAGAAGTGAAGTATGGTTGCAAAATAGTCATTGGATCTTTAAGATCAACGGCTAGGATTAAGTCGCATCGGTGAAACAATATAGCATCACAGCACTTCAGTGGAAAGGAACAGGCTTGTTGAACTGTCGAACTCCGATATTGTGATAGAACCGGATCTGAAATTTTATGAAGGCATAATTATAATCCTATCGGGTTCGTTAGCCTGATCTCATCGGGGCTTTTATGTGTTAAAGCATCGGACCTTGAAATCCTCTAATTGCGATCTTGCGGTGAAGCGATGCGCCGATAGCCGATAATCGGCGATCGGAGATCGGAAGTGTCGAAGAATGGAATGATCGGTGGAGTTTTGTGGGGAGATCTGAAGGAGCGGACCATGCAGAGTTATAGTTGCGAGTGTAATGGTTTTGAGTTATGGCCTATGTGTTCCAACGGGGTTTTCCCATTGATTCCTATGTATTTCAATATTTTATTGTCCCGGGGGTTTATAAAGGAAAAGTCGAGGATTAATGCTCCCGATAGTTAAGTGGCCCCGATGTTAAGGCTTGACCATATATTTATAAGCTTCATATAGACTTGTATATAGGAGGTGGAAGGGGTGATGAGGCATGTATGTGTTATGACCCGCAGAGGAGCCGATATCTGAAACCTCGGTAAGTGTGCAGAGGTCGTATAAAGGCAAAAAAGTTATGTTTATGTGTATATTTCCTTTGTAAACGGATTATAAAGGATTAAGCGCGAGGATTTCATGTGTAAGTCCACTTATAAATGGAGTTTAAATATATATGCGGCTTAAGGGTTAACAAAGGTTAATGAGGGTTTAGGGGGGTGATTAAATTCCGATAGAAAGGAAAAGGTGGGTTAATGTTTGGACTATGTTAGGTCTATGAATCATTCCACACGAGACTAAAAGAGGGCCTTAACCATTTGTGGTTGAAGATTTGACTCCTTTGAGAGTTAAATACCTGGGACTAATGAGTGGATGCATTTAAATGCATACTATGGGTGTAAGCGGGGGTAGCCCTACATCATTTGGTATCAGAGCAGAATTGTAATTACAGCGGGGAAAGATTTCCTATGAAAAGGAGTGCACATAGAAGAAGGTAATGTGCATAAGTTAATTGATGAATGATAGATGCCACAACAAAAGATTGTAGGGGAAATTTTGGAGTTCTTGGGAGATTGTAGCAGTTCCAGCAGAGGCTTGGAGTAGACATGAACAGAGGATTCCTTGAAGAAAAGTGAAAGCAAGATTGCTTAGTACAAGTTCTGAAAGGAGGACTTGGAGACCAAACAGAGGACAATCCATTCAAAGTGCAGAAGAATGGGAGAACACGATCATACATAGATCTTGGAGGTAAGATAGTGTGTTTTGTTTCAATTTGAAATTGAATACTGTGGTTGCAGATGAAATATCTCAGCAAAGGATAACAAGAGAAGCAGTGAGAGGAGAACTAGATGTGTTCTTGAAGACAGAGTAAGGAAAACACTCTGAAGAAAAAGTGGCAGTGAACCTGGAAAATCCAATAAGAGGTTGGACAGAGAGGACAGTTGAAGTGTTCTCAAGAGAGAGTGAGAGATTTCAGAAGCCTATAAGGAGCAAAGGTGTTACTCAAGAGGAGGTTCCAGATAGAGGACCCGTGCTTGCCAAAAAACTGAGTGAGGAGCTTAGTGAGGTAAGATTGCAGTGAGGAGGACTAGACGTTGCAGAGGCTTATTGCAGATGAGTGAAGAGCTCATGAAGGAAGAGAAGAAGAAGATGACTACTGATATTCATAGCAAAGGTTTAGAGAGAAGCCACAACAGAAGAAAGATGAATAAAGAGAATGCCAAGGCAAATGGAAAGAGGATGAGTCAAGAAGAAATTGACCAGGAGATTGCAGAGTTAAAAGAACAACTTGATGCATTAAGGAGGATACTAGAGGAAAGCCATAGACTAGGTTGGGCCTTGGGGAAGAAGCCAGTGAAGTGGCATAAGTTGCAGAGAAGGTTGCAACAGAGGTAAGAAAGGTGGTTGATGGAAGAACTCAAAGAAGCTGAGTTGGAAATGGAAGATCCATTTGTGAACTAGAACAGGGAGAAATTCTAGGAGAAAGTGAAGATGAATACTTGAAAACTGAAACTTCAAGTAAGACCAAAGGGTCACATGGTTTTAAATCTGACAATTAGTGTATGTTTGCAGGTGAAACATGTAAAGAAGGACAATTTGCTGATATTGTCATAAAGAAGGAAGAAGACAAGCAGAATCTAAATTTTGTTCAGGAAGAAGATGAGATAGATAGGTCTCATATACAGTTGGGGAAAGATATCAAGCAACCAAGTGAAGGGCTTGAGGAGATTGAAGAGGATACCATCGAAGAATTTCTAAGTCATAAAGAGAACTTGGAACAACAAGGAGATATGATGGTTGAAGCATCAAGTGAGACCACAAGGTCTTATGTTTTTAAAATTGATAGTTTGTGTATGATGGCAGGTATTGTAGGAGAAAAGCAACATTTTGAAGATATCTTCAGAGTATATGAATATCTAGAAGTAGAAGGTGACAAAGAAAAATTCTTAGAAGAAGAAGAATTTGACTGCATACAGAAGAAAAAGTCTATGGATGAGTCTACAGAAGTTGTCATAGAGATGAGAAAATCAAGATCTTATCCTGATGAAGAATGAAGTAATATTGTCTCAGAAAGGTAATAAAATGATTTTGATTAATGTTATTGATGAAAAACAAATGCAAGAGAATATTAATGAAGATGATGAGACAAGGATAACTCTGGGAGAAGAGTTACAAAGGGATAATAGGGCAAAATGTATTGGAGAAAAAGAGACTATGTTAGCTGAAAGTATGGTAAAGGATCATCAATTCACCATGATGATAGGCACAGTGGAAATAGCCATGGAAGCTGTTGAGAGAGTCAGAAAAAGAGAAGGACATCTACTGAAAGATGTTAAGGAAGAAGACATCTATGCAAAAGACTTAGCAAAGGAAAAAAGGACATCTGATGATTTATCAGTAAGAAAGGAAGGTATGGAGAGTTGTGTAAGATTTCCAAATTTCTACTCCAATTGAAATTATTGAGTTATATAGAAAGTTAGACTTTCAAAGAAGGGAGTTGGAAAAATAGAGGATAGATGTTCAAGACATATTGTTGAAAAAAGAAGACAAAAGAATTGTCATGAATGACAATCATAAGAAAAAGGAGATGGTAATGAAAGTTTAGTAGATTGACACTACAAAGGAAGGAGTTCACTATGGTGGACAAGAGCAGGAAGAAATCATTAGAGCAGATGATGTGGAAGAGAGACTAGTTGATAGTCTCATGAGTTCTTTTGAGAATTCAACACAGCATACTGATGTGCTGACAGAGGAGAAAGAAACAAAGTAGCAAACTGAATTGTTGCCAAATGAAGATAAGACACAAAAGTCTTATGATTTTGATGTTAACAAGTGTTTTGTGAGTGCAGGTTTTGTTGCAAATGCTAGAAGAAATTTGGCACAGATGAGCAACCAAATAAAGATGAAAGAAGAAGATTATGTGGAAGAATTCAATCCATGGAACAAAGATGCTCAATTGCTGGAGAGAATGTTGGAAAGTCATGATTCAGTGCAGACAAAAATAATCATGAAAGAGGATAAGGATGATAGGGAGGCAGTAAGCATAGTAAGCAAAGAAAAAGTTGGAGCAAGAGCAAAAGTGGAAGAAAAAGTAAACAAGTAGCAGTTTGGAGAGTTAGTAGACAGCAGCAACAATCTGAAACAAAGAGAAAGAGGCAGAAGTAAGTGTAAAAGTATGGACCAGTCCAAGGATGTACTGGAAAAGAAATTGAAGAATTGTGGCAGCTGATGATGAAGTAGTCCAAATGAAAGAAAATGATAGCAACAGGAAGAATGATCAATCAGAGCATGAACCTGATTGACAAAGAGAAGAAATGGAACATAAGACAATAGAAGTACAACAACAACAAAGGAACAAGACATTTGGACAATTACAAAACAAAGTATGGGATCCAAGAAGACAAAGATCAGGAGACACATGATCAGGAGATCATGAATAATTTCTACTTTGGAAGCCTGATGCAGGAGCATTCAACCGAAGAGAAAATCATTTCAATTAAGTAGACATAAGGGGGTCATATATTTTTAGGAAGTTAGTTTCCTAAGTCTCAAGTTAATGTAATATTTAGGCTTTTAAGTGATTTAATTAGATAGTGTGAGATGTTTGTAAATGCTCTCGAATAAATGAGAACGTGAGTGGTTATTAATGACAAAAGAGTTAAAAGTCAATTAGGACTCTTAAAACAGTTCCATGATTTGAGGAACTAAGGAGATCTCTTAAGAATTAAATGGAGATTAGAAGTGGACATAGAGGATAGAGAGGATTTAGGAGTTAGCTCAATAGATTTAGGAATGGAACCAGAATTAGTTAAACAGAGCTTTCTGGTATAAATGTAAGCCTACGGGTAGGTAGTAAGAGGCCACTGATAGTTGAAGATAAGGCCTGTGTGAGACACAAAGTATCGAATGTAATCATTTGTTTATATATATATACAAAAGGTTTATTCCTCATTGTGTTAGTGTGTGTGAAATGAGTATTCCTTGAATGAGTTACTTGTGAATTCGTAGGTTCTGTAACAGGGTTGCAGGCAGAATTCTCAAGGAAGCGTAGAGGAGCATAGATTTAGGGGAATCATAAAGGGATCTTAGAATCCTATGGAAGATTAGAGTGAAGCTCTGGAGAAGTTGTGAAGTGAGAATTCACATAGGATTTTAGCTCAGAGGAAGTTGAGTAGCGGAAGCAGAAGGTGGAGTTCTGAAGAAATACGGAGAGGATAGGAACGATCCGAAGGAATTGTAATGGATCATTGAATCCATTCGAAGGATCCAAGAATACAGTGATCAAAGGAGCATGTGAAGTTAATCTAGGAGGAAGAGTGCATAGGAAATAGCAGAAGGGTGGGAACCTTTGAAGAAGAGAAAAACCACAAAAGAATTGAAGAAACAACGTAAAAACCAAGTAAAAGGGGCGAATGGAGAAGTGAAGTATGGTTGCACAGTAGCCATTGGATCTTTAAGATCACGCATTGGCGAAACATTATCGCATTGCATCGCTTCAGTGGAGAGGCACTGGCTTGTTGAACTATCGAACTCCGATATTGCAATAGAACCAGATTTGAAATTTTATGAAGGTGGATTTATAATCCTATCAGGTCCGTGAGCCTGATCGCATTGGGGCTTTTATGTGTTAAAGCATCAGACCTTGAAATCCTTCGACTTGTGATCTTGCAATGAAGGGATGTGCCGATAGCCGATAATCGACAATCGGAGATCGGAAGTGTCAGAGAATGGAATGATTGGCGGAGTTCTGCAGGGAGATCTGAAGGAGCAGACCCGACGGAGTTATAGTCGCGAGTGTAATGGTTTTGAGTTTCTGCCTATGTGTTCCAGCGGGGTTTTCCCATTGATTCCTGTGTATTTTGATATTTTATTGTCCCGGGGGTTTATAAAGGAAAAGCGGAGGATTAATGCTCCTGATAGTTAAGTGGCTGCGATGTTAAGGCTTAACCACATATTTATAAGCTTCTGATAGACTTGTATATCGGAGGCAGAAGGGGTGATGAGGCATGTATGTGTTATGACCCGCGGAGGAGCCGATATCCGATTGTGATAAAGGCAGAACCTCGGTAAGTGTGCATAGGCCATATAAAGGCAAAAAAGGTATGTTTATGCATATATTTTCTTTGTAAACAGATTATAAAGGATTAAGCGCCGATAGGAGGATTTCATGTGTAAGTCCACTTATAAATGGAGTTTAAATATATATATATGTGGCTTAAGGGTTAACAAAGGTTAATGAGGGTTTAAGCGAGGTGATTAAATTCCGATAGAAAGGAAAAGGTGGGTTAATGTTTGAACTGTGTTAAGTCTATGAATCACTCCACATAAGACTAAAAGAGGTCCTTAACCTCTTATGGTTGAAGATTTGACTCCTTTGAGAGTTAAATACTTGGGACTAATGAGTGGATGCATTTAGATGCATACTGTGGGTGTAAGCGGGGGTAAATCTGCATCAAATTCCCATGGTACTCCATATCGACTACTAAGCACATTGTCCTTTTTACAAAGGCAGAAAGATTCATGACACTTTGTGTTTTGTTGAACACAATTAAAAAGTTCTTCATAGTCTTTAGAAAGAGTCGATGCGAAGATCGATGTTGTGTCAAGAAGACATGGGTCATGAATTGTTGATTGATGAAGCATAGGATTGTGATGTTGGAGATGACATAGATTATAAGCAGTTATGTACTGATCGAAATAATTCTTAGCATCAACGACTTTTGTTTCATTGTTCCAATCAAGAGTGTCCATATTTTGTGCATCTTGTAGCCAAATGAAGCCATGTATGTGTGCAGATCCTCTATGTTTCCATTCATATCTGGAAAATATAAAAAAGACAGGTTGTAGAATAAGTATATTCACAATGTAAAAAATAATTAAGAAAAGAATGGTTAGATGAAATCTTGCACCAATAATCAAGTGCATGGAAGCCCTTTTGTAGAACTTCTTCAAGGAAAATTATAAATCTGTAATGCATATATTGGTTTGTAATATGTGCGCTTTTTATTATGTTTTGAATTCTCCATTGGTAGAGAGTGCTCAAATCCAAGGGAATATCGTTAGACTTGACCATGTGCAAGTCATGCCACTTGGTATCAACTGCACTAAGGGTGAAGAAGAATGTCAAGCTTCCTATTTGTGTGATCAGATCAGTCAGTTCACATCGTCACTTGTTCCAGTAAGAGCATTTTCCTTGAAGGCTTGAACCAAACCGCATAACTTGTTCTGGGAATTTGGAATCTGGAAAGTCACGAAGACATTGTCAAAGATATGAAATAGTTGTTGGTATGTTGTTTTCAATGTGTTTTTTCACAAATATGGTAGCAATAGCTTGGCTATGATGGCACATTAAAATGTTGTATAAGTAGTAGCAGAATCTTGGATGCTATCCAAATCGGTTATCATGGTAGTGCATTAAATGCAAATCATATTCGTACATCTCAATTTTTGTAATTCTTGGTTGTGCGATCAAGGAAATGCCTATAGGATAAAGTGTGGGGAATGAAATTGCGAAAAGGCCTTTGGTGGTGTATTCATTTTCAAGGGATAGGAATATTGCAAGCCAATCAAGTGAGTATGTTGAATTTGAATAAGTCGAGTGTAAATAAGCACATATGTGTTCAAGATCAGTATATGAATTTGCGAGAGTTTGAACAAAAGAGGAAGATTTGATATCTAATGGAGTGAAGATGACATCAAGGTCATAATTATAACCAATTACAGTTTCCTCAAGTTTGGTTGAAGAGGTGGTTATACTATGAAGAAGAAAAGACATGTTTGTAGGTTGATCTAGCAAAGCATTAATTGTAGACGGGTTGAGTTGGACATCCTTGCAGTAGGGATTGTTTATTAGTTTGTATTCAAGTGCCACCATTACTTGTGATTTAGAAACAAAGAATTCATAAACATTTTCAAAAGTATTGTGTATTTTGACAATGAGGATGTCTAATTCGGAAACCATATGAGGTAAATACTTGGAAATATTAATGATGTTTTGGGGGAAGATGATTGTATGGCCATTGTATTTGTATTGACCACCACGAGTATGAGTAAATTTGTAGAACGGGGTTGACACGTGCGATGAAAAATTCTTCAAATTGTGTTAAATTAGAAAGTGTTTGTGTGTCGGGGTCCATGTTGTTCAAATGAGAGAAACAATACAAAAGTCTAGATGAGGCACAACAAAAACAAGAAATTTACCCTATAGAAGCTTTGTTTTCATGCTTGGGTATGATTCTTTTCATATTGTGCAAACATGCATGGGAGAAAGTTTATTTATCCTTTGTTGGAAGTGATGATACTCATCATTGAGGTGGAGATTGTGTTGGTTTTGAAAATGGTGAGGTGAGTTGGTTTGCACGTTTGGGGGAACACATGATGTGGGAGGGGAAGTAGGTGAGGAAACAAGGCTTTTACATTTTTTTATAAAGTAGTCGTCATCGTGCATTTATTGTGACTTTTTTCTGTGCATAAAGGAGACGCCTTCATGTATTTTTATCTGCGTTTTCACTGTTGGATGGCATATCTAAGCAAGTGCAAATAATTTATTCTTAGAATGGAGGTATAACCAAATTATAGAGAAGTATAAATTAATTCTATATGCATAGAAAATGAATTATGAACTTTTACATTTTAAAAATAGTTTATATAATAAAGAAGAAAATTTAGCATTGCCAAGAAAAGGGTGTGTTTATGACATGCTTGAACGTCCACAAAGATACATGATAGGTTTGTGATAAAATTCATTATTGTAGCCTTGAATGTCAGAATTAATATAGTGAGATACTCATTTTTTATTTTAATTTTTTAATTTTTTTTTCGAACATGTTTCTGAGTTAACATGAATAGTTAAAAAGACAAATATTCAATGTATAGACAATGTAGACATTATACAAAATAAAATGAATTGGAGTTTTTACACATACTTCTATGTATTTTCTATAAATTTGAAAGGCGTAAAAATATATATTTTAGATTTTTTGAAGAGAAGTCTTGGCTAGAAAAAATGTATTACAACATAATGGAGATATTTTACAGAACTATGGAATAATGGTTTCTATAGATATGATACTCCATGTACAAAATCATAGTGGTCCTTAGAGGCATGAAGAGATCTCGAAGGTGAGAAATAGTAGATCTTTGTGCATTAGACATTGCTTGTATGTATTTGAGGATCTCTTTGGATGTAGAGTAGCAATAAGTTCTTTTGAGTTAACAAGAATTGTTTGTAAATGCGCAATACCATTGAAAAAGTATGCTTTGATGGAAAATGTTAGGAGGAAAAAACGACCGGACATTCTTCCACAAATTTCTTGGACATGAGATGGTTTGATAGAAAGAAGAAACAAATCTTTTATCGTAACGCCCATGAGCCATTTCCCACATCATTGAAAGCTACACATTGTCTAAGTCCTAGTGTGGTCATGTAATTCAATTCTGAGTTTGTAATGGTCGTCACATTCTGGGAAGTCATCTTTACATCTTGTTTAGTGCCACATATTGTTAGAATGGTGCATCACTTTTTTCATGGATTTATTGCCATCAAAACTCAACGGGCATGCAAGAAAGTAGAAATCATCCATGTGAAGAACAGTTACAATTGCACAAACAAAAAACCATATTGCTTTCTTGGAGATTTCCATGCAAGAAATGTCATGAATCATCTTCCATTCTTGGGCTCGCTTAGTAACAATGATGTAGTTTCTACTCAAATATGGAGAGGAAGAATTGAAGCTTGTTTCATAGAACCGCGTTTGAAGTTCTTGAGTTTCTTTAATGTTTGGATTTATGGTGAGATTGATAGTGGAGAAAGTCCTTATGATGATTCCATTGAATTCACATACATGACCTCCTTTGATTGCAAGGGCTGGTGGGTTGTCAAAAGAGCACAATTCAACAAGTTTCTTCCCTCCATAGTCATAATGATCTCCCCATAATGTTATATCAATGCTAAATGTTGACATGTACTTTAATGTGAGGGTTTTCCTAAGTGTTTCAGTTCCATCCCTGATCCAGATTTAAACAGGAACACAACAAATTACAGAGATAACCATAAACACAAAGATGCAGCGGAAATAATACTTCATTTCATTAATGGAAAATACTGAAATATGCTTACAATCAGAAAATGGAAATAAACTAGCTAGGGCGATGGTAGCTTATCTCTGAGAAGAGATGTGATGGCTACATGCCTCTGAACTGTGTTACAATG
>APFE030818675.1:0-29151 GCA_000404065.3 Pinus taeda | reverse complement strand
CGGATTAAGGGGGGGAATGTTGGACACCTAATCCTCAATGGGTTAGTGTGGAAGCCGAATGGACAAAAGGAGTCCAATAGACCTTGGGATGTGAATCCCAACGATCACATAATGTACTATAAATGTATATCATTTGTCAATAAAAGAGTATTGCATGTTTTATCATTCATATCTCTCTTGTTGTCCATGTGTGTCTAACACCTATGAACATTGATCAGAGTACTCATATGATCCAAGTATATGGTCAGGACGTGGGCTGTTTCATACACTGATACGTGCTTGCCTTCCACGCCCTTATGCACATTCCCCCGGTCAACTGGATGCTTGTCACTCTATAAAGCTGATACGTCCCTGATTTCCCAAGATTTTACTGTCATTCCAGCCAGGTAGACGCATGGCTCTCTGTCCATAAACGTGTCCTCAATATGGACTTAGATTTTCCATAAATATCTATTCTGGTACATTCTATAATTTTCTCTCGGCCTGCCATATTGAGCCGTCTCTTTCCATCTATCAGTGGTAGACTCTCCTACTCAGCTTTTCTCCATATACGTCCTACAATACTATAGTATCCATTTTTTTCATCCAGTCTCTTTGATTCTCTATTGTCAGCGACCCCCGGTTAACTTGTCATTGGCTCTCGCTGCATCCGCTGAATGGTTCGTGGTGCTTTTCACTCGGAGAACACTCCAGGTTCAGGTCAGTCTATATACTGGTACCCATATTATCTTCTATTAACATAATTTTCTCAAGTTATAACAGGATTATATGCTGGTTTATAAAGCTTGTTGTGGATTATATTTTATCTATAATATGGGGAATGACAGAACAATTTAATTATGATCTATGACCGATGAATGTGTTTCCTCTATCCCCATTCCCCTGGTGTTTTCTTTCTTCACTCATCGATATAGCTTCCCATGTCTTGGTCCTTTACATTTGGTTGGTCATGGATATCCATTTACAACCTTAAGAACTATTTCATCATTTCCAAACCTTGTACTGATATCCGCTTCAGGGTAGGACATTGGTGGTGCATATAGGAAATATGTTGTTGCTACTTTAGATGCCTTGACATTTCTTCCTGATGGTGTTTTTCTGAGAACAAAGATTGTTCTCTAGTTTTTCCGATGCCGTTTTTTTTCATTTGAAAATTTTCCGATTGTCTGGCTGGCCATGACATCATGTTCACTTCCTCTCCTTATCTTTTCCATAAATGACCATTGTCACACATTTCTTCCCTTATTGATTCGTGATCTTTCCATCTGCCTATCCGTAGACCATCTTACATGACTGATGGTTGTTTTTTCTAGCTTTTTGTCAGATGGGAAGGTTCTGGTGAATGGGCATTCTAATCCATAGTCCGTCATTCCTTATTCCTTCCAGGTCTCATACCATTGTTTGGCTCAAAGATCTTTATTGAGTGGGTTTTTCCACCTAACCATTCCCCTTTATATTAATCTATGAGGTCCTTCGACTGTCAGAAAATCCATTGGGATCCCCATATCTGAAACTGTAGAGTCAAGTTTAAATTCTGCATGGATTTCCTCACTGATCAATCTGCTGAATCAGCCATGGTTTGGGCCACATTGGACGCTGAGAAGGCCCTTCCAAGACAGGCACCTATATCTGACTGGAAAGCTACGCTGGAAGCTGACATCATTATTCCTTCCTTATCCAAACAATCTCCTCGAGGTGATGGTATGGCATATCAGCCGAGACGTAAACAATACTGACCAGTGAAACCTCTCCCCCAATTGCGGCTATCAACTTGGATGGCCCTTTGCTATTAGACAGAATAGTTAGTTTGTAGAAGAGGGCACTTGTGGGGAAATGGCATTTCCCGTCAATGGAGGATTCACAAATAAGATCATGGATAGCTACCAAATGGTCTCTGCTCCTGGGCTACTCTCCTACCGTTGTTCGCCTCATGAATAACTGGTATAGTTTTCACTTTCTCCGAGTTAGAGACTTGGATCTTATCTATTCTAAACCCTGGTTTCGAGATAAGAGGTTTTGAGCCCTTCACAGATGGTTCATCAGATTTAATCCACTAAGATGTACGCCCCAAAATAATTACATCTGGTTAAAACTACCTGGCCTACCGCTTCAACTGTGGACTAAAGAATCAATGGAAAAAATAGGAAATTCCATTGGTCGTTTCATTTACGTCGATCCTAGGTGTATTGGGGCTAAAGATAAACATGTGGCCTGGATTCTCATAGAAAACGAATTCAGGGGGGGTTTTCCAGAGTCTATCGATATAACATGGGATCTATCCAAAATTCAACAACGATTAGACTACTGGGGAGTCCCATTTAGATGTTCTACATGTCACAAAACTAGACACCTTTTCCCTCAATGTCCCCGCCGTCCAGGAGGTAAGCAGAAGAAAAAGCTTCATACAGGAAAGGTTTCTAATTCGCCATGTGATGCAAAATATATGGAAAAGGAATAGCCTTACACCTTGGAGGCATATCGGGCTCCTGATTTAACTATAGCAGTTTCCTCATCTCTGAATGGCCGCTCTCTAGATCGATCTGCCAGCCTCCCTCACTCTCGTTCTTTATCTGTGTACCATCCATATAGCAACAATATAATCTCTACAAATCGGCCACGATCGTCCTCTGAATCTAAACCACATCCTACCAATTTGCCGAGTCTCTCTCCCATTCCTCCACCACTTGAACTGGACCCTGGCCCTGCTATTCCCCTTCCCCCTACTATTTCCAAACCAGTGCATATTGTTCCATCTCCCCCTCACATTCAATACATCTCTTCATCTCCTCAATCCCCCTCCTCTCATCTACCCGCCTTACAGAGACCCCCATCTTCTCCACCCCATGGTCGAGCTTTTGTTTTAAATAGAAAAGCTTTTTCTCACTCCCCGCTATCTACATCTCAGAAATGCTCTTCTGACCATAAAGGTAAAGCCCCATATATTCTGCCATCTACGCCGAACTCCCCTCAATCCTCACCAAGAAATTCTTTCGATCAGGACATTGATATTCTCCTTAAACAATCTACACTGAATCTTAAGCCATTAATGATCCATCGCCCTAATCATTCCCCCTCCCCTATCATTAGCCCAAATTTAGCTGGAAACATTATAGTCTGCCGCAAAGAGAAAAGGGGAAGTAGACACTTTCAGGGTAGGAGGGAAAGACAGGATATGGCAATTCAAGACCTCACCTTAATTGACATTCCTGTTTCAGAAATTGTTGCTGATGATGTCTCTGACATGAGTCCTCTTAGAGAAAGATAGCCTAATGATGTCCCAAAATGATCGACATCCTATCTATGAACATTCGGGGCCTTAGTGCAGACTCTAAATTTCTGGCCCTTAAAAACCTTTTTGTCTCATCCAAATTGAAAATGCTTCTTATACAGGAAACCGTGCATGACAATCTCCAAAATATTACATATTTCAGGAGGATGCTTCCAACTTGGCATATGGTTGCTTCAAGTGTTGTGGGAATGTCAGGGGGTTTAGCGGTTTTATGGGATCTGAAATGGATTAGGGCAGCTGCATTTCAATGTTTCGCTAGTATACTTGTTCTAGCCCATATTCGTGGCTCTTCAAACCCGGTTCATATATTAAATCTATATGCACCATATAAGGAATCTTTCCCTTTTTGGAACAATCTTATATCTTCTGAATTACTTTAAATCGATTCTCTGATAATTGGTGGAGACCTTAATTGTACCTTTTGCAATGAAGAAATATAGGGCAATGGCAGGAAATATGATCCAATGGGGAGGTTCATTTGGGAAGCCATTATACAAAATAACTTTCCTGACATCCTGCCAAATTGTCGGGGACCCACTTGGGACAATGGGCGATCTAATAATTCATTCCTGGCAAAAAAGCTAGACAGATTTCTCTTGCATGAAAATCTGATTGAAAGATTGAGCCCCCCTACTATGAATATCATTCCATCTTTTATATCTGATCATCAGCCTATTTCTATTCATTGGAATCATGTTGGTTGCAAGTTTGGATATCTTTTCAAATTCAATCGCACATGGCTTGCTGATGGAAAATTCAACAAATTTATAAATGATACATGGAAGCCCTCTACCAAGTAGTATAATGACCCATCTCGGCATTTTCTTGACCGTTTGCAATCTCTTCGAAAAAGGTCAAAAAATGGCAGAAGGAGAAATCGGCCTCCAATAGAAAGGAACTGAAGGATATATGCAGAAAATTGGAGCATTTATCAGCTCATTTTAAATATCCCACCATGTCGTCCTCCATTAGAAAAAATATTTGCGATTTAGAAAAAAGAAAACCGCAGATATTAGAGGTTGAAGAGGCCACTTGGAGGCTAAAGAGCCAAGCATTATGGCTCAAAGAAGGAGATAAAAATATGAAGTTCTTTCACAGGTTTGCAGATAAGAGAAGGGAAGAAAACACTATTTGGGAGATCAAGGATGAGGAAGGAAACTCACATTCCACTCAGGAGGCCATATCTCGAGAAGCTATGAAGTATTTCAAAAAGGCATACAACAAGAATTATGTCTGTGACATAGAAGATATTCTATGGGGAATAGACCCATATCCCACTATGGTTGATGAAAATCAAAACAGAGCTCTATTTGTTAAAGTTTCTGAACAGGAATTATTGACAACAATGAAATCATTCCAGAAAGACAAGTGCCCTGGACCTGACGGGTGGTCCATCGATTTCTTCATCCACTTCTTTGAGATATTTAAGACAGATATTCTAAATATGGTTGAGGAATAGAGACTGCAGGGTTTCATAAGCCAAAACATTTCATCAACTTATATCGCTCTAATCCCCAAGAAGAAGCTCTCCTCCACTTTTTCAGACTATCGACCAATTTCATTGTGCAACGTTCTATACAAAATCATATCGAATATTATTGCCACCCGTATAAGGAACATTTTATCTCTACATCTGTCTCAAGAACAACACGGTTTTCTGAAGGATAGGAATATATTAGATGCAGTGGCTCTCACCCAAGAATGCTTACATTCAATGCACAGCAGGAAAATAGAGGCTGCTCTTTTGAAAATCGATCTTAAAAAGGCTTATGATTGTGTGAACTGGGGTTTCATACGATGCCTTCTGGCTAGGATTAGCCTAGATGTCAGATGCATTAGATGGATCATGGCCTGCGTGGTGGAAGTCAATTATGAAATCCTCATAAATGGAATCCCAACCCCATTCTTCAAAGCGGCCAGGGGTTTACGTCAAGGCTGCTCTCTGTTGCCACTTCTCTTCATTTTAGTAATGGATTCTCTAAGCCTTCATATTAAGAATGTGATCCAGCAAAACAGATGTAAGCCTCTCCCTATATGTAAAAACATTCTCATTTCGCATAATTTCTTTGTCATTGATATCCTATTATCAACATCACTGTGCAGAACAACATGGTTATGTCTTCATGAAATCTTGGGGAGATTTCAAAAAGCCACTGAAATGCATGTTAATGATATAAAATCTTCTTTTCATGTTGAAAATATAAATGGAGATCTTCTCATATATCTAACAGGTCTTTTTAATATAAAAGCTTTTCCCATTCGGAATGGATTGAAATACTTGGGCTATAATTTGAAACCTGTGGGATACAGAGTAGCTGATTGGTCATGGATACCGGATCGTTTCTATAAGAAAATAGTTGCTTGGGAATACAAATGCTTATCCTTAGGAGGCTGCACCATCCTGGCTCAAGCTGTGTTGGCTCAAATCATGGTTTATTGGGAGCACCTCTTCTATATCCCTTCAGCTATCATCAATTGTCTCAACAGAACGATTGCTAATTTCATATGGGGAGGACAGAAGGATAAGAAAAAATTCCACTTGACTAAGATTTCAAAGCTGTCTCGGCCCAAAAATATGGGAGGTTGGGTTATATTGGATCTGCACACATTTAGAAGAGCCCTCCTCTGCAAAACCATGTGGAAAACGATTATGGGAGAATCCATTTGGAGCAAGGCCATTAGAGCTAAGTATATGGACAATCAGGACATGACTTATTGGTATAGACAACGCAATATTGGATCCTCTAATGGCTCAGCTATATGGAGAGGATTTCAAAGAATGGAGCCTTTCTTCAGAAAAAACTTAATCTGGAAATTCCAATCTAGATCTAATATTATTATTGGCATAGATGATTTTGCAGGTGCGGAAGAAAAAATCAATATTTCCAACCAGCTTTTGAGAGCATTACACAACAGGGATTACTTCTTTTGGGCCAATGTCATTCAAAAATGGGATGGAGCAGTTCCTATATGGAAATCTGCTATAGAAATTCAACTTAACGGCGCACTGGAAACAAAATGGAATTCCATCATTACTTCAATGCGAGCGAGGGGAATTTGTCGCTCGTTGGATCGGGATTTCCTCATTTGGAAAGGTCTCGGTGGCACATCGACTGTTCAAGCAAAGTAAATATATCTACAGTTACTTTATACAGCATCTGATCCACCTGATAATATATTTCGAACTGCATTTTGGAAAACAGGACGTCCCATAAAAATCATTATCTTTGCCTGGCTGGTTTTTTATAACAAGAACCTCACTTGGGAGAATCTCCAAAAGTAGAAATGGTATTGGCCAGCCATATGCCCCCTATGTAGATCAAATTCTGAGAGCAATTTGCACATTTTTCTTCAATGTCCTCAAACTCAGTTGATTTGGCAGAACCTAGCTGCTCATTTTGGTTTCGTCAACGTCAGTGCTCCTTCTATCACTGAAGCTTTCACAGGATGGAGTAATATGTATATCGAGTGGAGGCCCATTCCACTGTTAACAATCTGGGCCATATGGAAGTGGCACAACAGGATTATTTTCAATTCCATAAGGGATCCGCAATCAACAGTATTCGAATCTATCCTTTGCTTGTATAATGCAATTGGACGACCTTGTCAATCCAAAGCGAGGCATGGAAGGCAGACACAGTCCAAGAATGAAAATGTTTATCCTTGTGCCTATTTTGATGGAGCTACTCAACATGGCACATGTGCCTGCGGAGTTTTCATTATCATTGAGGAAGGTCAAGTTTTTGACATCCATTGGAATGGAGGAGCTGGATCTAACAATAAAGCAGAAGTCATGGCCCTGGTTGGACTCCTATCTATATGTGACTTACTTGGCTTACAAAAGCTTCATATATTTGGAGATTCAAAAGTCATCATCGAACACGTACAGTCTAAACATATCATAAGAAATATACACCTCTCAGGATGGATGAACAGGGTTGAGGCTATGTGGAGCACTAGGAAGGACTACACTATTTCCCACATTGCCAGGGATAAAAACCAGAGGGCAGATGCTTTATCAAAACAGGGTCTATCATCTCCACAGGGTATATGGATGATGCAAGTAACAGTGGACAACATTTCTCATCAGATCCAAGACTTTTCCATGCTGGCTTTGGCATATGGCACTGACAACTGAACTAACATTTTGTACATAGGTTCTTCTAGCAATATCTCTCTATACGTCCTATCATTTTCAGATCTGATATGGCTCCTTAAATCCTTTCTCTCCATGTGGTTATGATCCTCTATATTCAGTCATATCTGATGGTCCTCATATGAATTGTTGTACTTTTTGATGGATGGATATAAATTAATCATATAGCTTTTTTTCATGCTAAAAAAAAAAAAAACCATTTTATTAGGTTTTCGTATTTATGATATAATGTTTTATATAGGAAAAATTTATTGGGTTTTATTTAAGGTAAAAAATAAATTTCATTAAAAATGGACTTAAGATAATGAAGAGAATATTATGAAAGGTAGTTTCATAGTTTAATTTTGTTTATTATAATACTTTATATTTGAGAATTAATTTATATCTTTTCTTTTAATGTAAGAGATATTATTTAAAGGAATTTTAAAGTGGAGGATTTGAGCAAAAATTCATTTAAATAATGGAATATGTATTACATTTAGTTAACATAATTATTATTAATGTGGTTTCATTCGAGAAGTTACAAGAACTAAATGGGAAATGAATTCCCAAAGATATAAAAGAGAATGTAAGGGTTTCTTCATGAGTTTTTTGGCAGGGTGGAGGAGGATATCTCTGAGGAAGAATACTTTAACTATTACAACCTTCTTGTACATGTTGTAAATTGTCTCCTTCATTGTGACATGGATGTTTTGTTAATAATATTATAATTCATTTCTTTATTTTTTTTCCATTTTGTTCTATTTTAATTTCAATTTTATGCATTGGTTCATTTTTCCAGAATGATAGCTTAACTTGATTATTCATTATTCTCAAATATATTAAATGATTTTAAATACTTTGGAATACTTGATATCTAGGGTTTTATAATCATATTTTGAGTTTATTGGTTGCAGGTTTAATTCCACGAGTACATGATATTTAGGGCTATGTACACCATAAATTCATATGCCATAAAAACCAATTCTTTAAATTTTATTTATTTTTTATTTTATTCTTGTTTTTACTATTTCCTGACTCAAAAATGTGAAATTATTACCATTATTTGACTTGTTCAGAGTGGCTAAGTTTCAGATATATACATTTAATTAATAAGCTACAATATTTATTATTTGAAATTATTAAATTAAATTATTGTAATTGTTATACAGGTTAAATAATAATAATACTTGATGTTATGTTATTTAAACCACATAGTTCAATTAGATGTATTTAACACTAGTGTGCCTTAATTTCTCTCTTTTCTTTAATATTTATTTTTATTTCTTGCTAAACTTTATGAATTATGATATATATTAATTGACTTCATTTGCCATTAATGAAGTTTTTATTTAATAAGTTTTCATGAGTTATGTATTGTTGAAGGAAGTGTAACTAGGTTTGGTCTTCATAAATGTACTTTTGATATTTTTACTTATTCAAGAAAAGAAATATTATTTTTATAATATATGACAATGAGTTTCTTGCTCATTGTAGTAGGTCTAGCACATGTCAGAGTGCTATAGGTGAGTCAAATAGTCAAAAGAAAATATTGAAGGCCTTAAAGGCATGTTACACTATGTATAAATATATATTAAAGTCAAGGGGAAACCTCCAAGCAAAGTCAAGTATACTTCTAGGCAATGAAACCTTTAACAAGCTCCGTCAAGCATATTGTACACCACCACGGAAACTATCTGAAGTTTTATCAAAGTTAGCCACCAAACTACCCTCAAAGTCAACCTACAATTAAGAAGACAAGTCAGCCTAAATGAAATCAGTCAAGTCGGCTTAAATGGAGTGAAAATCCTCTATTTATAGAGGTTGTCCACTCCAAAGACAATGCACAACTTGAGATCTGAATTCCGTGAAGGATAGAAGACAAGGAGAAATGAAGTAAGCCGAGGAAAAAGGTCTATAAGGTGCAGCGAAGAAAGAAGGAGAAACAATGAAGTTAAGAGACTGTTTCCTAGGACATACATAGCCACACATGCGAGGAAATGAAGGACAACTTGAGCTACAATTGCATATCTCACTTGTTTGGAGTAAAGTAGGCCTACAAGGCCTCCTACTCCAGCATGGAAGGACTCTCAAGCGAAGTAAGGAAGCAAAAAACCGAAGTATAAATCATTGTTTCTAGTGATAGAAACAGTCACATGTGCGAGGTGCAGTAAGGGATGACAGCAGCTAATAGTCCTTTGTTTGTGTGAGAGATCAAGCCTCCAAGGACTCCTAAGCCTAGCGAAGGAGCCCATCTCTCTAAGGTGAAAGGAATCTAATTGGAAGATGAAGTGTTGGAAGACAAAGTGCCGGAAGAAGTGCCAAGGTATAAGGTGCAAAAAGGAGTGAAGACTTGACTTGTGCTTGGAGGATCTCTTTGTCAGGGGTCTAGGGTTTGGCATTGATCAATAGAAGCTTCAATAAGAGAAATTCACTAAGGGGTTTTCCTCTCAAGAGTAGAGAGGTTTTGGCCTTGGCAGAGAGCCAACATCTTGTGTTATTGTTTTTATGTTTTGATAGCAATTTGTTGAAGTACACACATATGCACTAATAAGAAAGGAAGAATAATAAGCTAACAAGAAAAGTAAAAAGACTCCACAAATTATTATCAAGTAACGAAGAATCACACTACACCACTTTGCCCTAGATTCTTCAACATGTACCTAACATCTCATTTTCCCCAAAAAAAAATATTTTATTTAAAACACTTCTTATTCAATAAGCTGCAATATTTATTTGTTTAATTAGAAAATATATTTAATTCAAACTATTTTATAACGAATATTCAATTTTGATTATCACCAGGGAATACCCACTGTGATGAAAGGGAGGTCAGTCCTTATCACCTAGAGCAGGAGGATCTAGGATCCTCAGTAATGTGGTCTCAGGTTGTCCTCAGTTACCGAGACAATTTGAGCACCAACATATTTTGGCATCATTATCGGGGATCGAATTGTAAAGATTTTGTTTCCTCTAGTAACTGAGTTAATGGTTAATTATGTGACCCATTGGTAGACATGATTACAATTTTATGCACCTTATAGGGTTTAAGGTAAATCTTTCTTGTTTATTTGTTCACCTGGCAACTCCTTCATTTAGTTTTATTGTAGATTTTGTTTCAATGATGGTTTCATGGATTTCTTCACATTTTGCTCCTTTGAATTTTTCTGATGTTGCAAATTGTCCACATGAGTCACCAGACATAGAAATATGGGATGCTTACCTGCCCCATTTTCGAAATGACGATGGTGAAAATCTGACACAACATCTTAGAGATTTCCACAAGTGCATTCCAAAGATGGGGATACACCATGAAGATGTTCTAATGAAGTTATTCATGATGTCCTTGGAAGGCGATGCTCGAAAGTGGTACAAAAGTATCCCTCCTGGTACAATTTCCTCTCTCAAAGGTTTTCATACAAGTTTTCATGACTATCATAAATGTATGTATCCTATAGGATTACTTGACTTTGACTATTGCAAATATAATGATGATAATAACCTTGAAAATCAATATGATGATAACAATGAAGAAACCCAAATGGATTATGAATTTGAAATAGAAGGAAACATTAATGAATCTATTTTTGAAAACCTTCAAAAATCACCTTTTATGACATTTATTAATGAACATAATGTGTTGTCAAATCTTGAATATCATGAACAAAACATTTCTCTTTCTTTAATATGATATCATATAACACATTTATTCTTAAATAAATCTTCATATTATATATCTCCTAGTGGATCTAATCTATCTTTGATTTCATGCTTAGAGGATGATAATAATAATGGTAATATAGGAGAGGTTGCATTTGAAATATTTGATTCTACACCTAACTAATCAGACATTATGTTACGTATTCTTGAAAATCCTCAACAACAACTAATAAACAAAGAGATTCTTCCACCTATTGATCATATTCTTAAACCTTTTTGGGATGTCGCAAGGAAACTATTACATGAACTTATCTTTGACTATTTTGACTCAACTTCACCTAATGTTCATGTTGAGTTTTCCCAACCTCCTGTTTATGATCGATATGATGATGAATTGAGTCATGAAGTAGACTTACAATATGATCACGAGTTTAGTTCTTGTTTTGAACATACTTTAGATATTTTTAATACTTGTCAGAATGAGGGCTATGATAACTTAATTGAATCAATATCTTCGCAACATGTTTATGATAACTATGAGGAAAATGAATTTATAAATGAAAACGAAATTGAATGTATCAATTATTTCCTTTCATATCCTCCTAGTTATTATAGCTATAACCGATGTAATATCCTACAATATAATCATGATTTAAATTCATGGTTTTCAGAACATAAATCTTATAATGAGGAAAACATAGTTTCCCATGTTTCTAATGATGACACTTTTATTCAAAATTTGAGGTTGTTGCATCATATAATGACAATAATTATTTTCATTTGCAATATCTTTTGCAACGTACTAAGGAATTTGATCATAGTACTACAAGCTTTGATTTGAAACATGATGACTATTTCGAAGAATACTCTTTATATGTTTTAAATCATGAATCTGAAGGATTTTGTGGGACTAACCCTATCACCATCTCAGAAAGCAACAAGAATCCCTCTTATGAAATAATTGTTAAAAAATTCATGCTTGAAAATCTTGATCATTTAAATTTTCAAATGGGATATCATGACTTTGTGGAGGAATGGATGAATCAAGTTTTTAAAAGAACATCAATTTCATGTTTCTTTTATATCTACTCTCTTCTAAGATGCGAGTTAGTTGAAAAATCTTACTCTTTACTTCCTATACTACAATTTTGGTTAAGAATGGAGCCCAAGGTTAGGAAGCTTGTCATTATAAAATTTATGTTTGGCTACACTAGATTTTCGATTTCCTTGATAAATATTGTCATTGAAACATATTGTATGTAAACCATGTACATAAATAAAACTTTTATTCTTACTAGGTTTAGAATCAATAAAGATGAAGGTTTTTGCATCTTGAAGAGTCTTTATGCGATCGTAGTAGAATGGAATACACATCTATGAATTCTTAGTACGAATTATATTAATGAGTTTTTAATACTTATTTAAAGACTTTGTTTGTAAATCATGTTTAAGGGGTAACAATATTTAAAGGGATCAAATCTCAATTTCTTTAATTTCTTCTTCATGTTTAACATTGCTCACCACAACTCTCTTTCATGCTATTTGCACATAAATACTAAGGCATTCCATTGAGTCATAAGAGCTAGACCTATAACCATAAGATTGGGCTTTCATAAAATATAATTGAAACTTTGGTAGGACTAGTTACATTATAGCCATGCATGAGACCTTCCCTTATCACCATACTACCCTTGGTATAGGAACCGATGTTTTCTTGTGTGGGGCATGCTGGTATCTCCATCAAAACCATAAATTCTCGTTGGTAGGAGAGTAAGGCCAATGGTGCTAGATTAAAATCTAGTGTGTAATCCTCCCATTCCTTCTGTTGAGGTAACTTTGGATGGGGTATGTTGATATCTCCGTCGGGGCTATGGACACTCACTTGCAGCAGAGCAAGGTCAGTGATATTGGACTAACTCTAGTGCGTAATCCTCCCATGTTGTGAATGTTATATTTGCTAAATATATTTAACGAAGATCTCTAACGTGAAGGGTAAAACAAGAGTTCAGAGAGTTCCTCATCTCAGGATAGTGGATGACTACATCGGGGCTATGGATGCTCATTGGCAGTGGAGTGACATACGATTCTGGAAACTCATTTCATGTGACCAAAGGGGAACCAAAATCCTTGACAACTAGTCTCCCTAGTTTCAATAAAACTTTACTAAAAAATGGAAGTCACTCTTATGAATCTTAATTAGTTCTATGACTTATGTATTTTCTTGATAATTAACTACAAAAAGGTATGACTTGTTATAGTGTCGAACGCTCTTATGAAGAATGACATATACTAAAATACAATCATGTGCCCTAACTCGGTATTATAATTACTCAATAAACTGAAAATTATGAACAAATATTTTTTGAATATTCGCTAAACTTGTTAATTTTTGCATGTTGTGGATCTCATATGTCTAACTCTTGTTTCATTCTTGTTTTTGATAAATCAAAACTTTGAGATGCAAATACTTTCCTTCTTTTGCTTTACGTTTTGTCCTTGAGCTGTCTTGTCCTCATAAGTCGACTCCATGGCCAATGTGAAGGCATTTGGTATATGTTCTTGATCCTTCATAGGGGAGCATCATCCCTAGTTAGTGCTGAATGTTATCGTCAATCTGACCCTAATTAGATCTTGGCTCCTTTTGTCAGTTCCGCCTCATGTCTCCCTCGTTATATAACTTTCTCTCATATTCTCATAATAAAAAATCACTCCTTCAATTTTCATGTTTGCCCTACATCAGATATATTATTGTAATGATTATTATAACTTGTAATAAAATAACTATTATACTAATTAAAAAATTAATATCTTAATTTTAAATAAATAATTACAATTATTATTATAATAAGTTAAAATTAAAATTAAATAAAAAATAAAAATATCAAATCAAATTAACTAATAATTAAATTAAATAACCAAAACACAAATTTAACTATTAATAAAAAATAAAATATAAAGAAAAACATTAATTAAATAATTAAAAATTTGAAAAATATTTAAAATCATTAAACCTACCTAACATATCCTCTTACCTCACTTCTTATTCACTCCACTCAACATTAATAAAAGAACTCGATGGTATTTACCACATGAAGATACACTTATCATTAAAATGTCATTGACATAAATAATAGAACAAATACTATCCCGATCGGGATGCGAGGACGACAGTTGGGACAACCTGGGTGCAGTCATGAATGGTACCTGGGATTTTAATACTGCCATCGCCTGCATGCTTAAGGCAGGGGGTGCGGTGACCCTTTGACATGAATGCATGTTGGGGAGGTGGGCAAGGTGGCGGGACTGGAGGTAAGGCAGGTATATTGGTAGGATAGGTAACTTGGCGTGCAGTGTTAGAAAGAAAGCTAGTGGAGAAGGGTGGCATTACTGTGCAGTGGGAGGATGACGGAACGTGAAGAACCAAGGCTGACGACAAACGCCTACGAACTTCGGGTATGTAATTCGCTCCACTTCAACATTGTAATTATGTTTTGGTTGGGGTTTTGTCGTGGTGAAAGGAGGGTAACTAGTAAGAGAATTTGGGGGATAGAAAATTGTTGGTTGCAATGGGGAAGGAAATTTCTTTCCATTTCCTGGTTTTGTGTCCATACCTTCTGTCAAATGGGTAAAACCCATGACTGCTGGGGGTCAATTGCTTGTTATGGGGTTGCGAAGCTCCACTCTCTGTAAACAAGGTCAGGGGGGAGCTTGATTGTGGCGAGGAAATGCATGAGGGTTAGATGCTCGTAGGAAGGGGTGGGGGAAGTAGCTAGTAGGGGGCTTGGGGCGCAGCCATGCCCGCGGCTCGCAAAGAAAGCGCTAGAGATTCTAGAACCACGTAATGTTCGGAATTCAGTAGAAAATCTCATCACCAAAGCAGCGGAGGCTTACTAAGAAGGGACGGATGCTGGAATTCGAAAATTGCTGGAAGAATGGGAAGAGGAGGTAAAACAAGGAAGCGAGACAAAGGAAGAAATGGATAATTGGAGGACCCTAGTCCCGGATCCGAGTAACACCCGTGGAATAATCACACAGTTCAAGCAAACCCTATACTTGTACTGGTTAATGAAGAGCTTATTAGGCAAGGCGATGGAGAAGATCTTCGTGGGTATGGTGGTGACACTACAAGGAATACTGAACTATAAGAAGTATATGGAGAAAATCCTCTTCTAGCTACATAAATAGGATATTAGGCTAGACAGAATCGACCACCATATCCCTTGCATACTGGAGTTGTATGATATGCCAGGAGCATCCGCCAAGGATCCAGCACCCATTGCATCTGCCTCAGAGGATCAGAAGGATTAGACTCTTACCCATGCATAATTTCATCTTATGTTGTTAGTGTTTAATTTCTATGTTGCAAATATCAGTTTTTTTAGTTATGTAGTGTATGGACATGAGATAGATACATATCTAGCTTGGCTGGAAAGATTAAGACAATATTGTTTTTGGATGGCTTACAACGCCGACCGGTGACCAACAGACTTGGTTTCCCTTCGGGGCAAGTTGAGGCCACCTGGTTAATCAATGTGGCGTAAACTTGCTTATTTTATAATAGAAAATGGAATGGACCTGCCAAGCTTAACAAAAATAAAATAATAGAACAAATATTAGTGGCAACATAATTTCTCCAACGAATTTTAAAAATCCCCTTATAAAAGTTTGTGCTTTTTAATAATATTGAAGGTGAATGAATGTTTGATAATTTAGACCATTCGAATTACCCAATGTGACTTACGACTTGTGTTTTGAGTTATAATATCATCGGGTCCAATGAAAAGTAATGGTCGTTGACCAACTTTAGATCTAATGGTTTATATTTCATTGGGCTTCGATGACCAGTACCAAAATTAGAATTAATCCTTGTTGTCGGGTTCATTTGTAAAATCAACCACCCACTATAACTACTCCACTGCACATAAATTTGAAAAATGAACTTGAGAGGTTAAATATGCCCTCCTCAAAATTATGACTTCGACTCATAAACAAACCATTGAATATGATGGACATAGCATGCCAAGCCATCGAGCCTGCCGATGAGGTTAACTATTGGGCCATTCCACAGCCGACAATCATTCGATCACAAAACTTCAACGATATTCTATACAATATTATATTGTTTAAGTTGTTTAGAAACTTATTTGAAATCTATGTTAGAGTAGAAATTTGAAATTTATAATTAAAATTTTCGATCTATATAAGTTTCATATATCTTTTATTTAAACCCAGAATTGTTATTTTCAATGGCTGGGTGAAGAAATTGTACAACATCAATTTAGCATGGGAGGAGTAAAACATTCAACATTTAAAAAGGAAAACTATATTAAATTTAATATTTTGGATTCTATCTTGCATTTCTATAAAGTATGTTCACATTAAATACATAATTACGACCCAATGTTTTATATAGTGGGAAACAATTTACTGAGTCTCACTTAAGATCAAAAATTAATTTCATTAATAATATTCGTGAGATAATGAGGAGAACATTATGAAATGTAATTTTATGGTTTACTTTCATTTATTATAATGTTTTATATTTGAGAATTAATTTATATATATTTTTTTAATGTGAGAGATATTATTTAAAGGATTTTTAAGGTGGATGATTTGAGCCGAAAGTCATTTAAATAATGGAATATGTATTACATTTAGTCAAAATAATTATTATTAATGTAATTTCATTTGGGACGTTACGAGAACTAAAAAGGAAACGAATTCCCAAAGATATAAAAGAGAATGTAAGAGTTTATTTCAGGAGTTTTTTGGCAGGTTGGAGGATGGTAGCTCTGAGGAAGAAGACTTTAACTATTAAAACCATCTTGTATATGCTACAAATGGTCTCCTTCATTGTGACATCGTGGTTTTGTTAATAATAATATAATTCATTTTTTTCTTCCATTGTATTCTATTGTAATTTCAATCTTATGTGTTGGTGCATTGTTCCATAATGGTGGCTTAACTTGATTATGCATTATCCTTGAATATATTAAATGATTTTAAATACTTTGCAATATTTGATATCTAGGGATTTAAAATCATATTTTGAGTTTATTGGTTGCAAGTTTAATTCCATGAGTACATGATATTTAGGGTTATGTGCACCATAAATTCAAATGCCATAAAAACCAGTCTTTAATTTTTTTTTTTTTTTTTCTCAATATTTTCCCACAGTAAAAAGTGAAATTATTAACTATTATTTGACTTGTTCTGATTTTGTAATGTTTCACATATTACATTTAATTGAATAACTCTCCAATATTTATTATTTCAAATTTTTAAATTAAATTATTCTAATTGTTATGCATGTTAAATAATAATAATACTTTATGTTATGTTATTTAAACTACATAGTTCAATTAGATGTATTTAACACTAGTGTGCCTTAATTTTTGTCTTTTCTTTAAATTTATTTATATTTCTAGCTTACCTTTGTGAATTATGATATATATTAATTTAATTCATTCATCATTAATGAAGTTTTTACTTAATATGTTTTCATGAGTTATGTACCTACTATCTCTTTTTCCCAAAAAAACATTATTTTATTTAAAGCACTCTTTATTCAATACTTTGGTCTATTTATTTGTTTAATTAGAAAATCTGTTTAATTCACACTAGTTACAACAACTATTCGATTTTGATTATCACCGGGGAATACTCCCTCTCGTGAAAGGGAGATCAACCCTTGTCACATAGAGCGGGAGGATATAGGATCCTCAATGATGTCGTCTCAGGCTATCCTCAGTTACTGGGACAATTTGAGCAGCAACAAGTTCTTTGTTACTTCATCAACAAATGATCACTCTCTTGCACCTTATTTTTAAGGACAAGCAAGTGGATAAGTATAATGTTTTTTCTTCCTTAGAGGACATTAAGTGTATGTTGAGAAATCAACGCTTTTGTCTGGATAATGTTGACCAATGTTTGGCTTCAATGAAAGGTGTTTTTGTGAGCTACTTTGCTTGCAAAGATCTTATTGACCCTCCTCTCAATGATGACAATAAAACGCCTGCCTTAATTTGTTCAGATCATGATGAGTGATGGAGGTGGTTTTAGGTAGTTCGTTCTCATTTTCCATATGCTACAACTTGGTTTCTACAGGGTAGCCTGCATCTTATCTCTGTTATGGGGCATGAAATGGTTTGTTTTATTTGCACCATTTTTTTTTCTTTCTATGGGAGCCAGGTATATCTGAATTTTGGTAAGGGAAAAGGTTCTTATGTCAGTTGGTTGTTGTCAGTCGTTGAATATTTTATGTGTTCTATCTCTTTTCCACCTCAATTATTATGTCTCTCAATGGTTAAAGGGACACAATTCATTTTTGTGTTGTTGCAACATTTTGGATTTGTTATAATTGCAAAATTCTATGTCTTCGATGTAGGTTGTTTCTTATGTGCTATGCTGGCAGAGAGTTAGGGGATTTCTAGGAGGGTCATCTTCTTCTATGTGATTGTCCAACTCCTTGCATATGTTGAACACTTATCAGGGATTGGGTTTTCTTTTGAATTCCCTCTGGCTTATTTGAAGAATCATCCATGTATTTTCTATTTGTTGGTGTCAGAGTGTCCATAGGGTGATGTATATGGCTATAATTTTATGTGGCTATGATGCATTATTTTGTTATTGATCAATTTTTTATTAGCGAGGTCTTGGGCTCTCGCTCTACAATAATTATTTTTGGGTTAAATGGTGTGATCATGAGCAATTTCATTCTTTTGTTCTTGGATTGAATCTATGGATTTCTATGTGAACCTTGGAATTAGATGTAAACTTCTTTTGATACGAATACAATTGATAGAAATTTTAAAAAATAAAAAATTTATTATTATTATTATGTAATAATTATTTTATTTATTTAAATATAAGTAATAAATTTATTAATGATATTTTCTTTTTTTTCAATATGATTAAATTTTTATAGAACAATTATTTTGAAATTTTGATATGATTTAAATTATGTATAATAATTAACCTCTTTGTTTCATATTTATTATATTATGAATTAATTATAAATTTTGAATGGTTTAATCATTTTTATTATAATGTAATATTTAAAAAGATAAAATGTAGAAAAATAATTGTCATCTTAACCATAATCAAACGTTTTATAACTTGTTTAGATCCATCTTAACTCTAAATCTACCAAGCCCTTAAAGGGATCAAATCTCCTTTCACTCTAATAGAGGTTTGCATCTCAAGGCATTCGATCCCTCTTAGCATTTGGTAGATCCAAAATTAAAATGGATATGAGCTCCTCACTCAAAATTCCCCTGGAAAAATAAAATCAAAAAATTGGGCCTCACTCAAAATTCCCATTCCCACTTGTTGTCACGGATTTGGCTGAATGCTCTTTTGACAGGAGTCCGGTGTATCAGTGGCATAAGTCTCCTCCACTAAAAAATGAAAACTCCTATATGATTTTACATTTAAATAAATATTCTCTTTTAATAAGACATATATGCGCATGCGCAGAAGTCAAAGGAACTGTCAAAATCGATGAAGAAAATAATGTGATTTTTATTAAGATGTGTATTGTTAAATAAACAAGCTGGTTCCCGGTGACTTGCCGGCAATAGCAAAGTTTTTGGCCGGCATGCCCTGTACCTGTATAATGGAGTGGGTGACGTCACCTCCTGGTCCTCAGTCCTGTGTCGTCACCTCGTGACTTGAAAGCACATTCATAATTTTCTTGTACGAATCATTTCGTACGTGAATAACAATGCATAAATATCTCATTGTCAGAAAAAAGTGAGGAAAAAGCGGGTGAAGAAAAAGTGAGGAAAAACAATGAGGAAAAAGTGACGAAAAAGCGGGTGAAGAAAAAGTGAGGAAAAACAATGAGGAAAACGTGAGGAAAAAGCGGGTGAAGAAACGAAGAAAGCGGGAATGTCATTGTCTCGTCTGACATGTTTGTCACGAAAAAGATACTTAAAGCAGCCTTCAATTTACCGTATTTAGTGACACCTTCCTATTAGTTTCAACGACTGCTGTTTCAATATACTTGCCTAGCAGGTCCCCAAAAATGAATTTCGGCAGTGGGACCTTTCATTTGTCTTCAGGGAAAACATACTTTACTTGCTGCCCCAGTACACCAGTGGGACCTTGATAAACGTTCAACGTACAAAAATTTAATGATTAATTGTAATGATTAATATAATAATTATTTAATATGTATGATGATAAATATTTTTAAGTCTAGTTTAGTATTCATGAATATATTTTCAAAGTGTTTTAACAAATTGGAAAATGCTCTATGCTAATTGACAGACCATGACTTATTAAATTACTTATTCATTTATAGTGTATGAAGATAAATATTTCTATGACCTGTTTTGTATTTATGTCAAAGTATTTTAAAGGATATGAATTTTTTTTATTGAGCTACTCGTATGGTTATATTACAATTTTTTTTGTATTTACTCTTTTAATGTTTTGATCATGTTTTTAGTAGACTTTTGGAATTAAATTTCACATAGAGAGATATATAAGTGATAAAACTTGTAAATTTATAAAGTTATCCTGACAAGGTTCACAAAATAATAGTGAATTTAGAAAATAATGTACTCAAAGAACCATGGTAAATTTATAAAAAAATGTTATAAGGAAAAATAATATTTATTATTAAAATTTGGAAAAAAAATGTTATAATAATTAACAACTATTTATTTAATTAATTACTAAAAATTTAATAAGATTAAAAAATAAATATCTCTCAAACTTGTTTATATGTCTATGTTAAAACATTTTAATGAATATGATTTATTGCCGGATCACATATAATTCTCTTTTAGTTTAAGTTTATTCCCTTGGAGTTTCCATTAATAGCTCTTTCAACATTTGGGATTAGATCTCATATATAAGTGAGTGAATTTGTGAACTTAGTGAGAGATCCTTTGAAGCTAGACTGCATTAATAAAGTAGAAATTCATTGTGTGTAAGATTGTTAATAAGAGAAAACAAGATAAAATTAAAAATAAAATGTATATTTAAAAAGTTAAATTATATTATATTATTTATAAATATATATAATATTAATAATTTATTGCATCAAAGACATTGTAATGTAATGTTTAATATTTGACTAAGTCAAATTACGTAATATTAATTAATTAAATAAATGAAACTATTTAAATAAAATAAAATAAAAATAATGAAACAAAAACAATCCTATAAAAATAAATAAAAATAAAAATAAAAATGACTCATGGTATTGATCCATGATATTCATGTGGAATATAACTTATATGCACACCCCTTTTAGAATGAAAAGAGATTTGATCCCTCTCAGTGCTTCACTAATTTGGAGTTAAGATGGATCTAAACTAGCAATTGTACCAGATGTTGCAAAGGAAACGCCATAAGGCATAAATTCAAGAAGAATCATGACACATTAAAAGTCGCTAAAGATAAAAATTAGTAAACAAAATGTCATTCAGAGCTAGAAGATAAAGAGAAATCACCATGTAGAAAAGTAGATATGTACGAGCATAGAAACTTTGATGCAAACTGATCAACACAGAGTATAAGATTTGATGGAAAGGCTCAACATTAAACGGAGAGTACTTCTCTAAATGCATCTTATCGCTTGCACAATTCACAGTAGGATTATAATTCACATGCAACAAGAGTTGGAAGAATTTTTCATGTTTCTACTAGCAATATGCACTTGTTTCAAACAAAGTGATATTGATACTTCTATGTGCAACAATTTGTTTCAAAATATCTTCTTAAATTCTTGTTAGCACAAACTCAATTTAGATATAATGAAAAGTAAGCCTAAAACAACCATATAAAATCATAAAAAAAAAACATCATTATGAATGATAGAGTTCAAGGGATGTAGGGGGAGAGGAAATGCTGCATGAGGGGAAAATTATATTGTTAAATCAAGGGTATTATAAAATGTGGAGAATGTGTTTATCCAATACTCTCACACACATGGTTTATCCTTCCCAAGACAAACTCTACAACAAATAACAATCCAAACTCCAAGTATTGTAGTTAGCCAACAAAAGAAGAAAAAGTCAATGCAACAAGTCATTTCTTATTAGCTTTATAGTTTCCATGGATTCTCTAGGCTTGAGAAACATGACAAGAAGGATTCAATATGTATTGATCTTAAACCATGTACAAAACACTAAGTAAATGCATGTTGTTGATGAAAAGGCTCATGTCAAAATCCTTTGATTATGTGTTTTCATATAATAACACTAAAGAGCCTTTGATTTTATTATTAATCAACAACTAAGTGTCATCACTATTATAGGTAATAGTACTGTGATGCTCAAAACTTAAGTATATTCACATTAAACTGATTAATTGATTTAGATATTCTAATTTTCAACTAGTGCATTTATAGTCTATTGATATCCTTCCTTCGATCAAGGTTTTTGTTGATTTTTGGTGGACCAATGATTATATAAGATCCCCTTCATACATGAGATCAAGAAGGTATAATAAGGATGAAATACATCATAGTTTATCTCATTTCATGGTTTTAATAATGTCATGAGAAGAGGGGACCCAATGGAGGGAGAGTAATGGAAAATGATTACATCCACAAAAAAAATCAATATAAATATCTCCTTCATGATTTAATAGTTCCCATGTTCATATTGAAGTTAAAATCATGATATTTCATAAAGGAGAATCATGTATTCACAAAGGAGACTATACCCAACTACATTAGGCGAATCCTGACTTAGCTAAGAGACCCATTCTTAAATGCATCATTTTTAGACTCCATCAATATCTATGTTACCATAAATGGAGTAATGTTTTCAACTATAGAAGTGAATTTCTCATGATTTGGTTGAGATATGTGAATCTATTTAAAACTAACATGTAAATTATCTAAGTCTCAAAAGGCTAGGTTTAGCACTATTTTGTAACATTCCTTCCCACCTCCTTGGTCTTCCTAGGCTGATGGGAGGTGTTACTTGCAACTAATCCAAGTTCAATGGTATCACTATGGAAATGGGATTGCAAAATATTCAACTTCTCCAAATTTTGTGGAATTTAACTTTGTACAACACCATCACATTCATCTCATTTAGAGATTTGTGGGATATAAGGTTTCACCCCAATCTGATCTTTGGATTGAAATTTATGCCCTTTCAAAGATTTTCCAACTAACCATTACCACATCAACAACTCTATGTCACGTGGAAACCAAGTGTGATTAACATGATCCTGCCATGTTTCCACAACACCTTCATGGCATTCTCGCAACCAGTGGTCATTCATTTGTGGCACTTTCCACATCATTAAAATGCACGTGGCATAGGACCTTAACCTTCATGAAAAGAAAAGAATCCCTTGATATCTAGTTGTAGAAGACATCTGAGTGTGCACAATGTTTGCAATTGGAAAAACTCCCAGACTCTCAGATCCCTAGATATATATGGATCACTTCACCTCCATGCTCTTATGCAGATCTATCCCAAATCTTGGGTTCTATGCATTCATGCCTTTTCCTGAACTTGGGATGTCCCAGATCCCTAGATACATCTGCCTCTCACGATGATGGCCAACCTTTTGTAAATAATTTATGGAATGCACACATTCCAATCACACAAAATCTGTCTCTAAGCCTTTAGAATCTCAAATGAGTCTCACTCAAATTTCCCCATTTTTCCTTGTTTTTATTCAAGTCATCCAGGTTACTCCCCAAATCTAGTGCACTCACAAAAGTGCACAAATACAAATGGCTTGAATGTCAAGACTTTCAAATGTATCCACCAAAATTGAAAAGCATCTAACCTAGATACAAATCACCACCGAGGACTTATCCAACCCTAGATATAAGTTTGGCTCTCTACAATACTTTAGACTTAGAAATGTTGAGGATTTAAGGGACTTTTCTCAAGGTTTCCTTGAATTATAATATTTCTCATAACACCAATATTCACATGAATGAAACCTGAATTTCAACACTAACATTATATTTATCTTTTCATGTCCATAATACATTAATGCAATTACTAGTGTGTCCACTAACATGCAGAAAACCAATCCAAACCACGACTACATTACTCTGCAACTTAAATATATCAACAAAAACACTTCCTACCCCAAAATAGGTACTTCACATTCCTACTAGAACAACTAATAAACCATATGTTGCAGTAAAAAGACCATCAATAGTCTTAATCAATCAAACATACATGACCATGTCAAACAATGGAATTTATACATTATAACAATTAACTGAACACATTTAGCATTCATAAGATCATGCACTAACTTTGTAGCTCAGGAACAGATTGACAAACACAAGCTTTGCATGCCCCTAAAAAATATGAGATATTCACATAAGTATTTTATTTTAGACATTTAGAGTCACACATTCTACCATGTATAGTACTGATATATCAATTTTCATAATCATGAAGATATCATTCATCATTTATAGTTTCCACATATGTACAAGCAAGCATACTTACCTGATTAGCTTAAATAACTAGCAGTTAAGGGAGGGATTTCAACTCTCTACCCAACCATAGGTCAACTACACTACAATATTTCTTGTTTTTGTCCTCCCCCAAACCAAATTTAGATACTGAGGAGTTAAGTTCTCTAGGGAACTTACACCAATACAATTCAACCAAATCTCATTGGAATCTAGAACCCACAATGTCTCCACCCAATCAAACACTTCAGGGAATCTAGAGCACACAGTGCTCCAACCAACAATCACTTCAGGGTATATATATCATACAATGTTCCACTTAAAAATCACGACAAGAATCTGGAAACCACATTGTCTCACCTGACTCACACCATAGGAATCCAAAGTCCACGGTGTCTCCACCTGTAACCCGGAAGGAATCCAAAGCACACCATGCTTCCACCTAATAGGTTTCACAGGGATCCAAATTCCACCCTCAAGGTCTCCACCTATGGAATGCCACAAGAATTACCAGAGTACATAGTGTCTCCACCAGTTGGGTAGGAATCCAGAGTCCACTATTACTCCACCTTCTCAACACAACAACCTTTTTCTTTACACCACACTCCTCAGAATGCTTTCAAGCATGTCCATACACTATGATTTCAGCCTTTTCTTTCAACAAATTCTCTTAAAATTCCCCTTGCACATCCAAGAGTATCTACTTTATTTATATGATTCTACATAACTTTTCTCGATGTGTGCGTCTCTGAGCATTCCCTCTCTCTTCCTACCACCACCAATGCTTTCACCCTTTCACACCTTATGTGTTGACTTCCAAAACATGTCTTGCGAGCCAAGGATTATATGGGTTTATGTGTCATTTACTACATAATACCCTATACTTTTATTCAATTCTTGCACCATAGATACCATTAATCCATCAGTGAGATAGGTGATAACATAAATGCACTGGATTAGGTTTACAAGAAACTACTTCTCCTTGGATCTCTGAATCCATGTCCACTCCTTTAGCCAATCATTATTTATATTTCCACATTATTTACATGAATTATGATTCATAGTGACATTTATAAGAGAGCTAACAAAAAGAGTTGTCACAAACCCCACCCACTTAGAGGAACAACATCCTCAATGTTCTACACCCAAACACAAAATTTTACAATGAGCATTATATACACAACTCTTTTCACATTCATTACACCATAAACAAAAATGGGTATGATACCCTCATATGATCAGCCATCTCCCAAGTGGTTTCATCTATTCTAAATTTCCTCAACTACACCTCGATCTACTCAATTACTCGATCCCAGAGTATGATCTTCCTTTGATCCAAAATGAACATTGGCTCTAGCTATAATTCTCCCCTAGATTCCACCTATATCACAGCCCAATGAACAACATGATCAACATCATGTACATACTTTTTAAGTAGATAAATATGGAAAACATCATGTGCTTTCATTCTGAGTGGCAAGGCTAGTATGTAAACCACTAGGCACACTCTTTCTATGATCTAAAATGGTCCACAAAATCTTGGTGCTAACATAGCACAAGATCTAATTATCTATGAACTCTTCCTTGGTCTAACACAGAAGTAGACAAGTTCCCCCACTTGAAATTCCTTATGCATTCTCTGTTGATCTACATAGCTCTTTTGCCTATTTTAAGCTATTTTCATGTTCTTCTGAGTAGAAAATTCTTCTTGTTCCATTTCCTTCAACATATTAGGTCAAATATGCACCCCTTTCACCAGATCATTCTGGCTTATAGGTGTATTACATGTTCTTCCACATAGAGCCTCAAATGGACTCATTTTTAATGATTCATGGTACCCATTTTTATAGGAAAATTCTACCAAAGGTAGAAAATCTTCCCACCTCTTAGGTTTATGCATGACATGCATTCATAGGATGTCTTCTAGTACCATGTTTACTCTTTTAGTCTATCCACCTATTTGAGGATGATATGTTGTACTAAATGCTAACTCTGTCCCAAATCCAACAAGTGGTGCTTTCCAAAATATTGAGGTGAATTTGGCATCCCTATCCGAGATGATCTTCTTGGATAGACCATGCAATTTAAATATTTATTTCATTTAAATCTAAACAATATCATTACCTTGTGGGTGGACTAGACAACTATAAAATGAGCTACCTTACTCAGCATTTCCACCAGTACCACTATGGCATCATGTTTTCTACATGTCCTTGGTAATGTTGTGATGAAATCCATGTAAATGAATTCCCACTTGCATTCAGGATAGGGATTGGATGTAAAAATCTCATTGCCTTTCTAGACTCCACTTTCACTTGCTGGCACTCAAAGCACTTAGCAATGTACCAAGAAACACCCTTTTTCATGCTATCCAATACTACATATTTTTCATAGCTATTATCATTTTTTGATAGCCAGGATGATTTGATTACAGTCTTCTATTAAACTCATCAGAGATGAGCTTCTTCAAGTCACCCGTACAAGGTATATGCCATCTACCTTTGAATTTTAACATACCTTCATCTATGAGTGAGTAAGTCTTACTCAATGCTCCTTTTGGCTCTTGTTGCAAGCATTCCTTCACTTGATGGTAATGCTCATCCTGATGTATTGCCTCTAATCCTTTCCATAAGATCAACCTCATAAGTACCGATGGCTACCACATGAGCCACCTACACCCTGCTACAAAGTGCATCTACCACTTTGTTTTCCTTGTCTTTGATATATTTTATTTCAAAATAAAATTAACTAATCGTGGCTATCCACCTAACAGTCTTGCATTTAGCTTAGGTTGGTCAAATAAATACCTCAACCCTCCATGATTTGAATTTAAAACAAACCTCCTTCTTAGAAAATAGTTCCTCCACACTTTCAATCTATACACTATTGTTTTAGCTCCAAGTCACGAGTGACATAATTTTGCTCATGCTCATTCAACTTCCTTGACTCATAACAGATTACTTGTCCCTCTTACATTAGGACTCCACTGAGCCATTCCTTGTAGACATCTGTGCCAACCACAAACTCCTTTTCTGGGTTTGTGATTCTCAATATTGGTGCTTGTGTTAGATGTTTTAATTCCTCAAAATTGGTTACACACTATAGTGTGCATTAGAATTTAATTCCTTTTCTCTACAATGTCGTGATTGGATCTCCAATGTTGGAGAAGTTCTAAATGAATCTCTGGTAATACCCAGCTAGTCCCATAAAGGATCTAACTTTGTCACATTCTGAGGAGTACGCCACTTCATGATGCTTTAGATCTTCACACAATCTACTACAACTCCTTCCTTGAAAACATTGTGTCCCAAGTATTGAACTTGTAAGTGAAAGAAACAATATTTGTTGAACTTGACATAAAGCTTGTGTTCTATCAGCAATTGTAAAATTGATGCCAATAGTTCCTTATGTTTTTTTTTGGTCTCAAAATAAATCAAAATATCACCTAAAAAACTAACACAGACTTGTCCAAATATTAACTAAAAATATTATTCATTAAACACATAAACATGATTAGAACATATTATAATATTATTTATTATAATATTATTTATTATTATATTATTAAATTTATTACTTTTATGTTAAAATTATTATATTATTTAATATAACAACAATTTTTAATAATATCATTTAATGAAACTTAAAATTATAATATATAATAAAATTTTAAAATATTTTTCATATGAATTAATTATTCTTTTTATATAATAATAATTTAAATTTTAAAATTATTTAACTTTTTTTATTAATAATGTCCTATTAATAAAAAACGATAAATAATAAAATTGATAAACAAAAACAACTTAAATATAAAATTAATAAGTGAGACTAGTTTAATAATTCTTATTATAATACAATATCTAAAACGTTAAATGTAGAAAAATAATTGTCATCTTAACCATAATCAAATGTTGTATAATCATAAAATAAAACGACATACACAAGTTGAAATTTAATAATTTATTAGCGTGGTCAATGTACGATCTTAAAATATTCCAAAAAGCCCTTCATTAATTTTATTTGGATTAAATCATGTCCCTAAAATCAAATAAAAGCAAAGATACGAAAGCAAACGGCATTTAATTTATTCGTCCATGTCTTCATGGTCCTTTACACAAAGGGAATCAGACTGGTAAAAGACTGTGTAAAAGACTAGAAAGGTTAGTATTGCAACAAAAATTTCATATGTAGTTGTACCCGAGGCACTCTAAAAAAAAGTGATTTTCACTCTCAATATTCATATTGTCAAAGAGATAGAAAATCCTTTCTATCTATAACATTTTAAAAACACTTAATTACTTATTTAATTAATCACTTGTGATTTAATAATATATAATGATAAAATACCTTTGATGGTTTGTGTGCGTAAGTATTTGTTAAAAGTATCTTATATTATATATAAAGTCATATTAGATCTTTATTCCCTAGTTTCTCCTCTCTTTGGTTTTTTTCTCTCGAATTAAAGCTTTAGAAAAATGAATATGATTATTTCCTTGGAATTTCAAATAATTACTTGACCAACCACATTTGGGATTAGATGTCATATATGTAAAGCTTAATAAGTAAGCCAAATTGTAAGTTTAGGAAGCTAGAGTGAGAAGGTTTTAAGCTATATTAATTTTCTGTGCGAAAGGTTGTTTGAGAGAG
>APFE030818674.1:214289-242022 GCA_000404065.3 Pinus taeda | reverse complement strand
GACATCATGTTGAGGCCAAAACAATCCATCTCCGCCATTGTTCCACAAATGAGCAAGTTGCAGACATCTTCACCAAAACGCTTGGAAGAGAAAAGCTTGAAAGATTCAGAACGATGCTTGGACTCACCAACATCCCTTCAGATTAAGGGGGGGGAATGTTGACACCTAATCCGAAACGGATGGGTGAACTGGACAGTCATCAAGAAGATGAACTGATCTGTCATGCTTGTATATATAAATATGTATTAGCTAAATGAATAAATCAATCAATTTTCTCTCGCTCATTCATTCTGGAGTTACCCTGGCCTGACAGAAACAATGTGTGGAAGAATAAAAAAATAACTTACAAAATATTTTGCATGTATACATACATGTATATTCCACAATATTCCAATATGTTTTTTAATATATAGCCTTTAGCATGTACTGATTTTCAAAATTGGTTGAGCAAGTAGCAAAATTTGGCAATGATTTCTTTATTAATCAACCTTGGTTCTTGGAGGTCGACGCTTCTACTGAATATGTTACGAGAATGGATGCCTAATTTCTTTGCTCATTTTTTTCAAGATCTCTTCTAATACGTTCTTGTGGCGTCTAATTCATCTCCCAACGACGTAAGTGTTTGCTAAAGTTCCAATATGTTATCCATAAGCATTAAAATATCTTGGTTAAACATTAATATATCTTGGTTGAGCATTAAGATATATTGTATCTCTACATATACATCTTCTTGCATGCTTATTCTATTGTTTCTTTTGACCATTTGTCTCATTATTGATATTTCAATAGTAACAACTAAATTGTGGTATTTTGAGTGGCAAAGCATCCCTGCCCCTCCCTCTTATTGAAAATGCAACAAGAATATCTAGTTTTGACTTTGCCTTGGTCAAACTAGATTAAAATTTGAATTTCTATGAGGTGACATAGAACTTTTCACTCAGTTAACTCAGTTAATTTGAGTTTGGGAAGCTTGAGTTGAGTTCAATATGTTTGATTGCTAATTTGTAGTAATCAATTTCAGTTAATTTGAGTTAGTGTCAGTTTAGCTAGTTCTAACTATCAAAAGAACTAGTGGAGGTCAAGTTGTGGAAGTGGAACTTCAACCACACTCAATGCTCAACCAGTTAATTGATAAATCGGCCAAAAATAATTTTGCATGCTGATAATTCGAGTTACCTAGTTGAGATAGAGACTACAAGGAAATTTACTATCAATTGTAGCATATTCAAATGCGTACAGGTGGTGCATGTAGTTAGAGGAAGACCTAAGGCAATTGTGCAATTCCACGGTGTGAAATTCCTAAAACAAAGGGGCAATTTCCCAAGGGAATAGAAAAAGGAAATAGGACCTTGGAGGGCTTGAAAGTTGGCTAAGTTTTGGCTAGAGTTAGTGAGCCAGGAAAATGGATAGACTATACACTTGTAGGGTGTGCTCAATATTAAGAAAGCATTGTATTTCTTCTCTATTCTCTGATTAATGCAATATAGAAAGGAAGGGGTTTTGAGCAATTTCTTTACCCTAGATAAATCTCTTTGCATCTGTGATGTTTCCTTTTGCATGTCTATGATTCTTGTTTTAGATGGTGAATTAACTTCCAAATTTTAATAGAGTAGCTTTAGGTCTTGTAATTTAGTAAATTTCATGAGAAATATTGAATCGGCACATTAATTTATACATTGTAACAAAGCTGGAATCATTGTAGAGCAGATATTTCGAAGTTGTCATTGCATGAGTTTTGAATTTTCAGATCAGGGTCATAGGTTTTCTTCAGGATTGAGAATATGGCTTTAAATGGAATGAGATTCGAGTATGCCCTTGAGGGAAGCTCGAACAATGTTGCATTGAAGGACTGCATGGAGGCAATACTAGAGGATAATGGGTTGAAGGAATTCATTAATAATGATATTTTGAAACTAGTAGCTTCTGATGTTAAGGATATAAAAAAATGGAAGAAGTGTGTTGCCAAGGCAAGGAGGATGATATTGGAGGGATTACGAGACCATATTGTCTCAAATATCCATGGTAAAGAGACTCCGCATGAAATGTGGCAAGTGTTGGCAGATTTGTTCCAGAATAGTAGTGACCACAGTAAATTGGCACTCAAGGACAAACTTTGAAATATCAAGATGCAGAGGAATGATACCATTCTACAGTACCTAACAAAGTTCACACAATGTCGTTATGAACTTGGTAAATTTGGTGTTATTGTAGCATAGGATGATTTGGTGAGCTTAGCCCTTCTAGGCCTTCCCAAGAGTTGGCACAACTACCAAGATTCAGTGAACAGGAGGACGAAACTACCAAATTGGGAACGCATATGGTCCAATTTGGAACATGAGGAAATAAGGCAGAATACCAGAGATGAGCCATAATAAAAGGGAGAGGTTGAGGAGAACTGTGCCTTGGCTGGAAAGGAAAATAAATGTAAAGGGAAGAAATCCTAATCCGAAGCAGAATCTAGTCAAGAAGAAAGACTTGTATAGAATCAAGTGCTTTCACTGTCATGAATTTGGGAACTATGCCATGAAGTGTTCACACAAGCAAGAAAGAAGATCGTAGGAGGAACAACAAGTGAAGATCTGGCTTCACAGTTCAAGCTTGATTTTACTCTCATTGCATGCCTGATCAACATAATGATGGCAAGTGTGTGGTATCTTGATAACCGTGCCTCTTTCCATATGACAGGGAACAAATATTTTTTTAGTGATTTGGAGGAGAAGGATCTCCATATGCACATCAAGATGGGAGATGATGGAAGGTATAACATGACCGAGATTGGTAAAGTCACCTTTTAGAGGGAGTCGGTCTCCCCTCTTAGGCTCAAGGATGTGACGTTTGTTGCAGGTCTAAAGACGAATCTTGTCTCAGTTGCAGTTTTGGAATATCATGGCTACGATGTGATCTTCAGTAAAGGAAAGGCATTCCTAAGACACATTGCCACAGGACATCTAAAGAAGATCAGGGTTCGTGTGAAGAACCTCTACAAGGTAGATGTGGAGGATTGTGTTGCATTGAGCACAAAGGTAGAGAAGGTACAGAGCCACGATGTCAATGAACTTTGACATAGAAGACTTGGCCATTTGCATCATGGCACTTTGAATATGATGCAAAATATTACCACAGGCCTCCACAAAGGAGCATAAGAGCAGAAAGACACATGCAAAGGGTGTACCTTGGGGAAGTACACAAAATCCTCCTTCCATGATCAGGACAACATAGCACATGCATTCCTTGAAAGGATCCACTTTGATGTTTATGGACCTTTCTTGAGAACCTCTAATACTAGGCACAAATATTATGCCATATTTATTGATGAATATTCACAGAAGTGTTGGATCTTCATGTGGAAGAAGGATGAGAATTTCTTCGAGTTCTTAGAGTTCAAGGCACCGGTGGAGAAAGAAATGGGTAAGAAGGTAAAAGCTCTCAAGAGAGATAATGGAGGTGGGTACATGTCAAATGAGTTTAAAAATTTCTATGAAAAAGAAGGCATTCGACAAGAGTTGACAACACCCCACAACCCACAGCAAAATGGGGTGTCTAAGAGGCAAAATTGAAGCATTGTGGAAGCAGCACAAGCGATGTTGCATGACCAAAGCCTACCTTTTCACTTGTGGGTTGAAGCATGCAACACAATGGTCTATTTGAAGAATAGGAGTCCTCATCATATTCCCGGCATGATCACACCAGAGGAGGCTTTCTTAGGGAGCAAGTTGGATGTGTCACACTTCAAGATCTTTGGAGCCTCTATCTATTTCCATGTCTCCAAGGAATCAAGGAATAAGTTAGAGCCAACAATAGAGTTGGGGGTATTTTTAGGTTACACAAAAACTCCCCACAGCTACCGTTTGTATTTTCCATCCCTTAGAATCAAATTTGTGTAAAGGGATGTCCAATTTGAGGAATAAAAAGACATGCAATGCTATCATAAGAGGGAGCTTCAGATCCCACCAGAGGAGGATCTTTTAGCTCCAAAGGAGGAGCCTCATGATGTTGTGGAGCAACCACAATTTGAGGAGAAAAGAATGGAAACAACCACTCAAGCAGAATCATCTAGAGAATGTAGGAAGAGAACCATAGGAGTTAATAGATGTGCAGAATGTGAGGGAGAATATGGGTTCTCCTTCAAATTAGTGCAGGTAGAGAAGGTCACCAGATCGGTACATTGGCTACATGGCTCTAATGGCTGAGCTAGTAGAGAATAAGGCATCCTATTTCGAGGAAGTAGTAGAGAAAATAGTGTGGGTTGATGCAATGGTGGAGGAGTATGACTCCATTGTGAAGAACAATGTTTGAGAAGTGGTCCCAAGACGAGTAGACAAATTAGTTGTGGGTTTGAGATGGATCTTCAAGGTGAATCATGCAGCAGACGGAAGCATAGAAAAGTACAAGGACAAATTTGTGGCCAAGGGGTACTCTTAGGCGGAGGGGATCGACTATGAGGAGATCTTTTCTCTTATATCGGGGTACTCATCTATCATATCCATCCTTGCTTTGGTTGCACAAATGGGGTGGAAGATCCATCAAATGGATGTGAAAACAACATTCCTTAATGGAGTTATTGAGGAGGAGGTGTATATCGAGAAGCTATAAGGCTTAGATAATTTTGATCGAGAATCTCATGTATTCAGACTCAAGTGAGCATTGTATGGTCTCAAGCAAACACCCCGTGCTTGGTATACTAGGATTATTAGTTATCTCACCGGTTTTAGCTTCACCAAAAGTGAAGTGGATGAAAACCTCTATCATAGCTTGGTAGAAGGTAAATTATTGATTATTTTTTTATGTGTTTATGACTTGATCCTGACTGGTGATGAGAAACTGATCAAATATTGCAAGGAGTGTTAGAAAATTACATATTATAGAGCAATGTAACACATAAAATATTGCAGAAACACAAACACGGAAAATTCATAAAACAAGAGAGGCACGAATATACGTGGTTCACCCACTTTGGGCTACGTCCATAGAGAAACAACTAGTCCTTCCTTTTATATTATCCAACAATATGAAGAGATACAACCTACAATAGATCCATTGTAATTCCCTCCTTTCTCTCACACAATATCCTCTCTCTTTCTCACTTAGAATACACATATACATAGCTGCAAGACAATTACCTCATATATAGCATGGGATTACCTTCTAGGGGAAAAACCCTAAATTAAACATAACTTCTACCATCATTTCTCCGCCTAATGAATGGACCAAATTGACTACGCAATTACAACATTTTACAAGACAATTTTACATATATTTTTATCTTCGGGGGCGTTGCCCCCAAACCCCTACCAGAGGGGGTTTATAAAAATTGTTGTCGCCTCCTTGACAATGAGAAAATGGGTGGCATTTCCATCCTATAATGAACTGGGGTCCAATGCGGTGATACATTTGAATAAAGAAGATAATCAGGCTCCACACCCAACAAGGAGGACCTTGGAAGAGAGTTTAAGATGAAGGAAATGGGCCTCATGCACTACTTCCTCAGATTGGAAGTATGGTAGGGTGATGGGGAATCGTTTGTCTCTCATGGAAAATATGCCAATGAGACACTTCATAGGTTATGCATGAACAAGTGCAAACCCATGGTGACTCCTCTAGTGACCAAATGGAGGAAAGAGGATGCCACTTCAGGTAAGGAAGTGGATGTAACCATTTACCGATAGTTGGTGGGTTCACTCATGTATCTTGTGAACATACAACCAGACCTGTGTTATGTAGTCAACCAACTGAGTCAAGGTGTGGTTAGTTCAACCAAACTATTTTGGAGGGAAGAAAAACATGTTCTACGGTACCTCAGAGGTACTACCCAATTTGGACCTTGGTATAGAAGAACATAGGGAGTGAAGTTGTGTGGCTTCACCGATGCAGATTGGGCAGGAAGTCCATTAAAATGGAAGAGTACATCAGGTGGAATTTTTAGTGATGGGTCTGCAATGGTTTCTTGGTATAGTAGGAAGCAGATATCAGTGGCACTCAACTCAAAAAAAGTAGAATACATTGCTACAATTCAAGCATCATGTGAGGCGATCTAGATCAGAAATGTACTTGTTGGCTTGTTCTTTCAGATGATGGATCCTACTGTGATTTACTGTGATAATCAAAGTTGTATAAAAATATTTGAAAATCTTGTTTTCACGACCAGTCCAAGCATATTGATATCCATATCACCATCTACAGGATTGTGTGTAAAGGCGGATTATGTTATTACAGTACATTCCGACAAAGGAACAAGATGTAGTTCCACAGGTGCAGGATAGGGGTGGTTGATAATCCATCTCTTGCTAAGAGGGAGTGTTGAAAATGTAGCAAGAAAATCTAGTTTTGACTTTGCCTTGGTTAAACTAGATTAAAATTCAAATTTCTATTTCAATAGAATACTTGGAGGTAGTTAACTAAGGCCACATGACACTTATCACTTAGTTAAATCAGTTAATTCAAGTTGGGAAAGCTTGAGTTCAGTTCAATATGTTTGATTGCTAATTGGTAGCAATCCATTTCAATTAATTTTAGTTATTGTCACTTTAACTAGTTCTAATTGTCATAATAACTAGTGGAGGTCAAGTTGTAGAAGTGGAACTTCAACCACACTCAGTCATCAACCAGTTAACTAATCAATTAGCCCAAAATAATTGTTGCATGCATATAATTTGAGTTACCCAGTTGAGATGGAGATTCCAAGGTAGTGTACTATTAGCTGTATTATATTCCAATGTGTACGAGTGGTGCATGCAGTTAGAGGAAGACTTAAGGAAATTGCACAATTCGATGGTGTGAAATTCCTAAAAAATAGGGGAAATTTCCCAAGGGAACAATGCATGGAAATAAGAGCTTGGAGGGATTGAAAATTGGCTAAGTGTTTTCCAGAGTTAGTCAGTCATGCAGAGGGATAAACTATACACTTGCAGGGTGTGCTCAAGCTTGAGCAAGCATTATATTTCTTCTCTATTATCTCATTAATGCAATACAGATAGGAAGGGGTTTTGAGCAATTTATTTCCTCTAAATAAATCTTTGTGTATATGTGATTTTTCCTTTTGCATGTTTATGATTCTTGTTTTAGATGGTGAATTAACTTCCGAAGATCAGTAAAGTAGCTTCAAGTCTTGTGATTTAGTAAATTTCATGAGCAATGTTGAATCTACACATTAATTTCTACACCTCTTATCCCCTCTCTCCTTCGAAAATGATGATACCAACAAGACTTAGAAAATAAAAAAAATAGACAAATGATAAAGAAAGTCTTGATAACACATCAATTTTATAAGAAACAAAGAAAGTTGGTTGCCTAGAACTTTTACAGGCGAGTTCAGTGCTAACAGGTCTACACTAAGATGAATATTGGAAAAATACTTTCCCAGAACTATTAGAAACCAATTCAGAGCCAATAGGACTACATATAATGCGTCAAAGGTGATAAGTCATCTAAATCATGAATAGATATTAAATTTTTGAAAGGACATTTAACTACTGTCGATTTTAGTGGTATTAATTAGTCAATGATCATCATTAATCTGCATAGAATTGATTTTCCTAATTTGCAATAAAAAAATACTGTTCAAAAATCAGTTACTTTAAACCATATCCATTTTTCTTAAATTTCAACTCGATATAATCCAATTGATAGAATTTCATTTCATGATTTCTTAGTTTGGCATGCTTAAAAATCGATATCAACATACTATTTTATTAATATTCTAAATCTAATTATACTTTGATTAACTAAAGCTCTATTGCAAATAAATACAAGTGTTTTTTGGCATTTATACAGTGAATCAATGTGTATTCAGGACATTTACTCTGTTAGCATGTTTTTCTATTAGCCATTTTTATTGCTATCAAAATAGAGTTAACAAACCCTGGTATTGATGTTTGTTGAATACTAAGTGCATTATTAATTTTGCATTTGTCAATTGAACATCTATTATCCAATATTAAATGAACTATGTTTTTAATCTGTGTGAGGAAGAAGTGTTGTGTGGGAGAACGAATTTGCGGAGCATACTACAGATAAATCAATTAAGTAGAAGTTTTGGCTTGTTTAAGTTTGTGCCATGAAAAGTTTGGTTTATGTGTATATTGGATGCATAATAAGTATAGATGATTAATTGTATTTGCGATGCAGTTTCGTATCTTGACTCAATCTTGTTTTTGCCACTTTACGTTAAGCTAAAAACTATCATTTCAAAGTTATTACTGTTACAAAAATAGTTTTATTGCTCTCTAATATACATTTTTTATTGTACAAAGTTTCTCTGCACTTTCGCATTTGACATAATGAGAAATCTTTAGTGTTGTTTTTCCGTGATATTGGTGTTTGGGATAGAATTTTAAATCTCTAATGCTACCAAACCAAGAATCATAATCATACTACTTTGCGCAGCGGAATATAAACAACAATAAATATACTAGTGCATAAAATATAGACAACTTTTTACAATTTTTAACCCAAATTCATCATATTAATCAAATTGAATAATACAAGGGTCTAGTGCTCTCGTACCAGGCCCTCAAATATCCACTACTACCATAATACAAAATTGGGGCTTGGTGTCAATCCATCGACAACCAATCTACCCTCAATAAGATACTCTGACCATCTGGTTGTCGCATGCTCTCTCAGATTCTCTTGGTCATACCCTGTATGTGCCCAAACCTTTGACTCTCGATCTGTAGCAGTGCCTCTATAAATGATCCAAGTCCATCTAGTCACTGAACCTCAGCTATCCAATCTGCTCACTGGTTGTGCCTTAGTCCTTCGAGGGCACAACACATCAAGACTCCTGTCGATTTGTTCACAACTCCACTTGTGAACAACTCTTAATCTATTCACTACTACTTCTCAATTAGTCAGGGACTTCATCCCACAATGGTCTTCCTGTGTTGCTCCAATGAAGACCAACATAGGGCATAGAGGGCTGCTACCTATCACTATAATATGTCCATCTCCCACAATGAACTTGGGCTAGGAGGAATTCCCATCATCTGATGTAGATGTCTTTCTCCACACACAAGTATAGGGTTACTCAAGATGCTCATGGTTGATCAGGCCCTTGAGCTCAACAACTCCCACTCTAGCAACCACCTAGGTCCATGAAGATGGTGCACACCGAGCTCCATCTTGGGCACTATCACACTGTCCTCCACCATACCATAAATGCCTAATCCATATTCACATTTGGTCCCCTCTCATGTTTCCCTCTAACAATCCACAAGTGACCAATCCTCCCTGTAGCATCTTCTCCTAGTTAGGGCCTCCAACATTTAGGAAACCCTTCCTCTTAGATGTGAATAGTCTCCATCAATCATTCCTCTCTTGGGACCTCATACAACCATCATCCAAGGGGACATCTCCAACTTTCTGTTACTGCCCTCTTTCCCTTGAATTTTGTGCTTCTATAAGACTAGTTAGGGCACGATTCTAGCCCTCAACCCACTACTTCAACATTATGTGAACTTCTCCCACTAGGCTACTTGTTTTTCTCAACTGATCCTCTTTTCCTTGGCTCTTGTGCACATTTGCTGAGGTTTTGCATCTCTGGTTAGGGTATACATCAAACCTCTACTATCTTACTCAACCTATGTGTTTTTTCCTCAAAACAGGCTCAAACAACTCGTTGCCCTTTTTATGCATGCTGTCTAGGTTGGGCTCCATACTAGACCCATCAATCTTCACAAACCATAGATACACTCTTTTGCAATTTCAAACAAACTCAATGACCTGATTCGGTGATGAAATGCACCTTCAAGCCTTCGCACTCCTTCAAGATCATGCCTTTTCTCCCACATTGATAGTTCTGAACATGCATCCTAGAATTTAGATGACTCCTAAACCTCTCGGCCCTCCTTATGACAGAATCTACCCTCCTACAATCTTTATAGATAATCTATAGCCCAATTTGAAGAAGAAATGCTTCTTATCTATGCACAAGATCTTCCCAAACATTACCTCTCCTTCTACTACTAGATTCTACCAAACTCGACCTACCTGTCACAAAGAAAACACACCAAAACTAGGGCTTTTCTTCAACTTTCGCTAGGCTTCTTGGTGACTATGGCTAGATTATAGGAATTTATCCTTGACGTGTTTCTCTTTGGATGTGAGTAATGACCTTCAATGTCACTCCTTTTTATAGCTTCCTTGTGGGTGTGAATTTAGCCCTTAAGGTCACTTTAACATGCTGACCGACTTGTCCTAGTAGGCCTCACAACCACACATTAACTTCAAAAATTCATAACTCTTCAATGAAAAATCATAATCATATGATTCTTGATGCATTGGATTCACCTCATCATCTACTATCATCCTCATCCATCACATGTCACAATCTTGTCGGAGTTTTGGCCCAACAACATTGGGTGCAAAACCCCAAGCTTGGATTTTAAGCCCACAAGGCCACTTGTGGAAGTCCTTCCCCCAAACCCTCAAACCATAGGGATTGGAGTACCTTCCAAGGTACCAAAACTATACACTCTCTCTTAGTGAGGGAGGTGCTTCTAACACTAGGAAGTCTTCATCAACATCTCTAGTGACACTAACCCATGTGGCTTGCATCATTACAACATTCTCTATAGAATGAACTTGACAATCTCGGTAGTGCCTCTACCTCATCACATATGAACCTAAATATCTGAAACCTCCATAAGGATTCTCCCTCTAAGCTTACATGATCTCCATTGGCTCAATCCTCCAAGCAATCATCCTCCTAGATCAAATACCACAAGTGAAAATCCCTCCAATCTCAGATATATAACATCATGACCTGATGAGGACTCCAGCCTGATAATTTGTAGTCCATCACATGAATCCATCTTGATCATACTAATCTCATCCATGCCAAATCAATCCTCGAGTTGTCCCAACCATCCATGGAAAATCAACGGAAGTCCATGATCAATAGTTTGCCCTATAACAAACTATTGTTCACTAGTCTCTCCACCAATCCACTAGAACTCCTAGCCATTCTCGTTGCTAATCTAGTCAAGATCACATCTCCATGTCTTTAGCTGAACCCTCTGCTCCATGAACTAGACACTGACAAATCCCTCCAAGTTGCTTTGTTGTGCACACTTTGATTCACTGTCCGTCAAAGTAGCTCAGATATGCTCTGATACCATGTTGTTTTTCCACGATATTGGTGTTTGGGATAGAATATTAAATATCTGACGCTACAAAATCAAGAATCACAATGATACTACTTTACACAATGGAATATAAACAATAGTAAATCTAATAGTGCACAAAATATAAACAACTTTTTACAATTTTCAACCCAACTTTGGTATATTAATCAAACTAAATAATACAATAGTCTAGGGATCCCATACCAGTGATAATGGCCCTCAAATATCCATTAGTACCATAATAAAAAACTAGGGCTTGGTGCCAATCCATCGACAACTAATCTACCATCAACAAGATACTCTAACCATTTGGCTGTCACATTCTATCTCAACTCCTCTAGATCGTACCATGTACCTGCCCGGTCCTTCAGCTCCCGATCTGTAGCACTACCTCTATTAATGATCCAAGTCCATCTAGTCACTGAACCTCAGCTATCCAGCATTCTCACTAGTTGTGCCTTAGTCGATCAAGGGGACAACTCATCGAGACTCCTGTTGAGTTTTTCACAGCTCCCCTTGTGAACAACTCTCAATCTGCCCACTGTTACTTCTTAGCTACTCAGGGACTTCAGCCCATGATGGTCTTCTTTCGCTACTCTAATGAATACCAACATAGGGAATGGAGGGCTGCCACCTTTCACTGTAAGATGTCCATCTCCCACAATGAACACATGCTAGGAGGACTATCCATCATCTCTTGTAGATGTCCTTCTCCACACACAAGTCTAGGGCTACTCAAATTGTACATGGTTGATCATATCATTGACCTCAATGACTCCCACTCTATAAATCACCTATGTCCATGAAGATGGTGCACACCGAGCTCCAACATGGGCATTATCATGTTGTCCTCTAGCAGACCATAAATATCCAATCCATGTTCACATTTTGTCCACTCTCACACTTCCCTCCAACAATCAACGAGTGACCAATCCTCATTGTAGCATCTAGTTAGGGAATCCAACACTTAGTAAACCCTTCCTCTTGGCTACTAACCAGACTCCATCAATTAGTCCTCTCTGAGGAACTCATGAAACCATCATCCAAGGGGCCATCTGCAACTCTTTGTTGCTTCCCTCTTGCCGTTGAATTATGTGCTTATAGAAGACTGGTTAGGGCGCACTTCTAGCCCTCAACTCAGTGCTTCAACACTGTACGAAATTCTCCCACTAGGTTGCTCCTTTTATTCAACTGCTTCTCTTGTCCTTGGCTCTTCTGCACATTTCTTGAGGTTTTGCAGCTTTGGTTAGGGCATACATCAAACCTCTACTACCCTACTCAACCTTTGTGTTTTTCCTCAAAACAGGCTCAAACAACTGGCCGCCCTTTGTTGTGCATGCTATCTAGGTTGGGCTCCATCATAGACCCCTCAACCTGCACAAAACAGAGATCAATCTTTCGGTAATTGCACACAAACTCAATAACCTGATTCAGGGTTGAAACACACCTTTAAGCCTTCTCTTTCTTCAATATTATGCCTTTTCTCCTCGGCTGATAGTTTGGAGCATGGAGCCCAGAGTTTAGGCTCCTCCTAAGCCTCTCGACCCTCCTTAGGACATAATATACCCTCCTTCAATCTTTATAGAGAATCTATGGCCCAATCTAAAGAAGAAACACTTCTTATCTATGCACAAGATCTTCCTAAACATTACCTCTCCTTCTCCTACCATATTATACCAAACTTAGCCTACTTGTCACAAAGAAAATGCACCAAAACTAGGGTTTCTCTTCCACTTCACTAGGCTTCTTCGTGTTTACGGCTAGATTAGAGGTCTTTATCCTTTACGTGTTGCGCTTTGGATGTGAGGAACAACCTCCAACATCCCTCCTTTTTATAGCCTCAATGTGGGTGTGATTTAGCCCTTGAGCACACTTTAGCATGCTAGCTAACTTGTCCTAGTAGGCCCCACAACCACACATTAACTTAAAAAATCCATGACTCTTCAATGACAACTCAGAATTGGATGATTCTCGATGCATTGGATTCATCCCGTAATCTAATATCATCCTCATCTATCACATGTTGCAATTACATCGCAATTTGCGGCCAACAACATTGGGTGCAAAGCTCCAGGCTTGGATTTCAAGCCAACAAGGCCACTTGTGGAGCTCCTTCCTCCAAACTCTTGACCCCTAGGGTTTGGAGTACCTCCCAAACTTCCAAAAATCAACACTCCCTCTTAGTGAGAGAGGTTATTCTAACACTAGGAAATCTTCATCAACATCTCCGACGACATTAACCCATCTGGCACGCATCACTGCAACATGCTCTATAGAATGAAGTTGACAATCTTGGTAGTGCCTCTACCTCATCACATATGAACCTAAAGATCCCAAACCTCCATAAGGATGCTCCCTGTAAGGCTAGAATCCCTCTAAGCCTACACAGTCTCCATTGGCTCAATCCTCCAAGCACTCATACTCCTAGATCAAATAACACATGTGAAAATCACTCCAATCTTGGATATGCAACATCATGATCCAATGAGGACTCCAACTTGACAATCTATAGTCCATCACATGAATCCATCTCGACTATGCTGATCTTGTCCATGCCAAATCAATCCTCGAGTTGTCCTAACCATCCATGGAAAATCAATGGAAATCCATGATCAACAATCTACCTTACAACAAACTGTTGTTCACTAGGATCTCCACCAATCCACCAGAACTCCTAACCATTCTCGTTGCTAAGCTGGTCAAGACCAAATCTCCATGTCCTCAGCTTAACCCTTTGCTCCATGAATTAGACACTCACAACTCCCTCTGATTTGCTTCGTTGTGCACACTCTGATTCAGTGTCCCTCAAAGTAGCCTAGATATTCTCTGATACTATGTTTTTTTTCCATGATCTTGGTGTCTGGGATAGAATCTTAAATCTCCGATGCTACAAAATCAAGAATCACAATGATACTACTTTTCACCATGGAATATAAACAACAATAAATCTTCTAGTGCACAAAATATAAACAAATTTTAATAAATTTCAACCCAACTTCGGTATATTAATAAAATTAAATAATACAATAGTCTAGTGTTCATGTACCAGAGATAATGGCCCTCAAATATCCACCAGTACCATAATACAAAACTTTGGCTTGGTGTCAATCCATCGACAACCAATCTACCCTCAGCAAGATACTCTAACCATTTGGTTGTCGCATGCTCTCTAAGATCCTCTTGGTTGTATCATGTACCTACCCAGTCCTTCGGCTCCCGATCCATGGCACTACCTCTATCAACGATCAAAGTCCATATGGTCACTGAACCTTGGTTATTTAATCTGCTCACTAGTTGTGTCACAATCCATCAAGGGCACAACACATCAAGACTCCTATCAATTTGTCACAGCTCTCCTTGTGAACAAATCTCAATCTTCCCATTACTTCTTCTTAGCTACTTAGCGATTTCAACTCACTATGGTCTTCCTACATTGCTCCAATGAATACCAAAATAGAGCACTAAGGGATGCCACCTTTCATTGTAAGATGTCCATCTCCCACAATGAACACATGCTAGGAGGACTGCCCATCATCTATTCTAGATGTCTTTCCCCACACACAAGTCTAGGGCTACTCAAACTACACATGGTTGAGCAGACCCTTGAGCTCAATGACTCCCACTCTATTGACCGCCTATGTCCATGAATATGGTGCACACTGGGCTTCAACATGGGCACTATCACGTTGACCTCTAGCATACCATAAATATCCAATCCATGTTCACATTTGATCCACTCTCATTATTCCCTCCAACAATCCACAAGTGACCAATCCTATTTGTAGCATCTGCTCCTAGTTAGGGCATCCAACACTTAGGAAACCCTTCCTCTTGGTTGCTAAAAGACTCCACCAATCAATCCTCTCTTGGTACCTCGTACAACTATCATCCAAGGGGCCATATGAAACTCTCTATTTCTTCCATCTTGCCCTTGAATTTTGTGCTTCTAGAAGATTGGTTAGGGCACACTTCTAGCCCCCAACCCATTTCTTCAACACTGTGTGAACTTCTCCCACTAGGCTTCCCATTTTGTTCAACTGATCCTCTTGTCCTTGGCTCTTGTGCACATTTGTCGTGGTTTTGTAGCTCTGTTTAGGGCATACATCAACCCTTTACTACCCTGCTCAACCTATGTGTTTTTTCCTCAAAACATGCTCGAACAACTTGTTTCCTATCATAGACCCCTCAACATAAAAAAAATAGAGATCCATCCTTCTACAATTGCACACAAACTCAGTGACTTGATGGAGGGTTGAAACACACGTTCAAGCCTTCTCTCTCCTTCAAGATCATGCCTTTTCTCCTGGGCTGATAGTTCTGAGCATGCGACCTAGAGTTTAAGCTCCTCCTAAACCTCTTAACCTTCTTTAGGACAAAATCTACTATCTTGCAATATTTACAAAGAATATGTGGCCCAATATGAAGAAGAAACACTTCTTATCTATGCACAAGATCTTCCTAAACATTATCTCTCCTTCTGCTGCCATCTTCTACCAAACTCAGCCTACTTGTCACAAATAAAATGTACCAAAACTAGGGCTTCTCTTCCACTTCGCTAGGATTCTTGGTGACTATGGCTAGATCATAGGTCTTTATCCCTTACGTGTTTCTCTTTGGATGTGAGGAATGACCTCCAACATCACTCCTTTTTATAGCCTCCATGTGGGTGTGACTTGACCCCTTAAAGACACTTTAACATGTTGGCTGACTTGTCCTAGTACGCAGTTGCAATGAGTTGTCAACATCTCCGACGCAGTCATGGTCTTGGCCAAGCGGTAAGTCTGTTGACATGCTCCTATGGTTCTGACATGGCTAACAGACTGTGGTTAGAGATGTGTATGGTAATGTTTGCTGCCACGGTTTATCCACCAGCTTATTCATATGTGACATGGTTCTGACGCGGCTAAATGCTACGGTTAGGACCGTGTTATATGTATTGTAATGTTTATAATGGTTTGAAATGGTTTTAGTCATAGGTTTATGTGTTTAGGTGTTGTATTAGGTTTGAAACCGTAGATTTTAGGGCTAGGTCTTAGGTTTAGAAACTTAGGTCTTTAGAATAGGTTTTTTTTACAATGGCTTAGGTCTTAAGCTCCAAAATTAAAAAAACCCATTACAACATCTTTCTCACAATGCGAAATTAACAACACATGATGATAACGATGAACTGAAACACTGAATCAGCACTGGATACTGATGATGAAATGAACCCTGCCAATGAACTGAACACTGTGCAACTGATTTGATGAGATCCTCCTAGATCAATCCTCTCCACTTGAAAGCTTTTGGACCAAAAAATTTTGATTTAAGCAGAGACCAGGTGAGGGTAGAGCTCCCTCACTCTCCTGATCTTTATCCATTTTGCCTTGTTGATGTAAGACCACATTCGACCACCACACTGAAAGTGATGACCCATATGATTCTTACCATGGTGTATTTTGAACCTATGAACTGTTCCATCCATCTGCGGTATGCACAACTTGCTAAGATGGTTAAACAACCTGTCATAAACATGATGATTTGTTTCTTGCATTTGTGCATCATTAGTTAGTGATTCATGACTATCTTTGAAAATAGTATTTGTAGGATATTGTTCAAATAAAATTATATGTACTAACAAACTATTTTGCAGGCTAACTAGAACATTCAAAGAAATCCTTGACATCATATCAGCTACTTGGCTTGATGTACCTTCCTGATTCTTGATTACTAAGTGGACTTGCTGCAATAGAACCATCAAACTGTAATGTGAATATTTCTGCAACTTAATTTGAATTTGAAAGTATTGAAGTGGCTGTTGACTTGTTTGAATCACTGTTTCTTCACCCATTTGCTGATGTCTCCATTTTTTAACACTTTTCATTAAAGCATAAATTTTCCTATCATGTGTTGGATATGTTGACATTGCTTTAGAAAATGATTTGATATGAAAATAAATAGGCTTCTCTTTCCGAAACAAGACTGTACTTATTGCATACTTACTAGCATCAAATTCTATTTGCTGAATGTCTAGTGGAACTGTTACCATTTTGACTTTGAAGTTTCACATGCTTTTAGTTGTTTACCTCTCCACTGAGATGAGGCTTTAAAAGTGCTTAAAACATGAAATGGTGATACATTACAAGAGACATGAAAAACTAACTTTCCCCAAGACTGATCTACACCCCTGAAACTTATAACTTCCCAACTTGGATAGAAATGATACATTCTGACATTAGGAAGAGCATCATCAGAAATCAACTGTACCTTATGTTGTATTTCCCGTTTATGAGTAAGATGTTTTGGTTCTTTAAATATACCTGGAAAAGATTCTACCACTTCAACCAAACTATCTTTAAACTGAGACTCATAACCTGAATAAGCATCATGTCGATTCTTATGTTGTTCTTTTACAAACATGAGTACTAATGTCTTACTGGAACTTATTAATCGCTTCATGTGATTAGCAATAATTGAATCCAAGTGAGCTTTAGTTTTATGTGCCTTGACAATAAATTCAACCCCATCTTTTGTAAGGTGATATTTATGCTCTTTCCTATAAAACACTGCATCATGATCATAAAGATAAGGACTTCCTAGCACTACTCCACATATATCTACTGGAACCACATCTAATTCCACTTCATCAATTTAATTAGTTGTAATGGAAAATTTTAACCAACACTACTTTATGACATTTATCTGAGTTGATCTATTGAACCAACCTAATGGGCATGGTATTGGATGATTTCGTGTCTCCAAACCCAGTTTATTAACTAAATATTCAGACATCAAATTTGCCTGTGATCTAATGTCAAACATTGTATCTATCTTTGTGTGCTTAGAAATTATCCTTATATGAAATAGTTCAACTCTTTTATCCTCATTCAGATGATTTATGTTTGAAGAAGATGCAGAAGTACTAGAACTTGAAATAGTATCGAAAGTTTTACTTGTCGAAACTATGGTAGTTATCCTCCTTTCATCACCTGGATCAGAGCCTAGATCTTGTTGGATTGCTGCATTTTCTTTCATTTCATCCTTCTCCTTAAAGAGCTTCTTTGGCTTAAGTTCGAGATGAAGTTTCCAACATATAGATTCATCATGACCGACTCTCTGGCAATGAGAACAAGTAGGTCTTTCCTTCTGCGCTAATGATGATTTCTTTCCCTTCGAATTTCTCTTCCTCTTGTTGTCATTGGAATCCTTGATTTCCAACTATTTGGGTGATTGTGGTGAAAACTTGAATGGTCTACCACCTGATTAAATGTGTATGGCTTGAACACACACTTCATCAAAGTCATCAGGATTAAACATCAATAATATTTGCTGCAAATATGAATGTAAATTGTCGATATATTTTAATAAAGTTTCATGTGTATCAAATGAATTATCAAGCACCAATGCTTTCTTTCTGAACTCCTGAACACTCTGCCCTTTACCTTACCTCAAATGTTACCAATCAATAACAACTTGCTGCATGTATCCTAAATGATATAATTGTTTCCTAAGAGCTTTTAAAAACTTAGACCATGAAGAGATGACTTTACCTTTCCGCTTTACATCTATTTCAGTTTTACTTTACCACTAGATTAAAGATGTTCCCCCCATTCTAAGTGTAGGTAACTAAATTTTTGTTTTATCGTCAGAAATGTTCTGAATACGACAATATAGTTCTAACTTCTTAATCCAGTTATCTAACTTTTTAGGATTCATTTCGCCATCATAAATAGGTTACTCAAATTTTACACCAAGTTTTAAAAGAGATGGTTTTTTAGGTTTCCTTTCTGTTTCAAATTTTGAACTAGAAGAAGAATAAGAAGAGGATGATGATGATGGAGATGATGGAGCAGAAGGAGGTTTATCAACCTTTCCTTTACCCTTGTCCTTCTTCGATGTCTTTGAAGAAGAAGAAGCTGCATCTCTCGCCTTCTTATCTTTGTAAAGTTCTCCCAACATCTGTTGCATGCTCAAAAATGCTTTCTGAAAATTTTCCTCACTCATCTTTGCTTCAGGAGTTTCACCTGTATCAGATCCTATCATGGTCGATTTATGAGCAACTCTTCGCTTTCCAATCTCTGGATCAAACTCCTCAAGTGTTCCTTCTCCACGTTGCGACTTTGACCTAGTTAACATTCATTGGAAAAAATTCTACAACCGCAACCTGCTCTGATACCAAATTATATGATTTGAAATCGATCATAAACTACAACTGAAGTAAAATTGATTAATTTCCATCAGTGAATTTGATTGTCAACCTTAAGTGTTGAATGTGGAAGACTGAAGGAAAGCAGTGGATTTAAGAACAAAATAATAACTTAAGAAACATAATTAAGCTTGAATTTTGTAGGATAAAATAGAGATATCAGACAACAATATCGATTAAGGAGTTCGTCCTTGATGGACTATGTCTCTAGGTCTGCTTTCAAGATGGGCGACCACTTTATTAGGATTGAATCTAAGAAGGTTGATTACATAGAAAATGAACCACACTTAAAGTGCACGCAGGCACTTCTGGTCTTTTTCAAAATAAACCTCGAAAGCTATTTCAGAGAGATTTATTTTGAAAAAGACCAGAAGTGCCTGCGTGCACTTTTAGTTGGAAAGCTATTTCAGAGAGCTTTATTTTGAAAAAGACCAGAAGTGCTTGCGTGCACTTTCAGTTGGAAAGCTATTTCAGAGAGGTTTATTTTGTAGAATAAAATAGAGATGGCAGAAAACAATATCGATTAAGGAGTTCGTCCTTGATGGACTATGTCTCTAGGTCTGCTTTCAAGATGGGCGACCGCTTTATTAGGATTGAATCTAAGAAGGTTGATTACATAGAAAATGAACCACACTGAAAGTGCACGCAGGCACTTCTGGTCTTTTTCAAAATAAACCTCTCTGAAATAGCTTTCCAACTGAAAGTGCACGCAGGCACTTCTGGTCTTTTTCAAAATAAAGCTCTCTGAAATAGCTTTCCAATTCCTATCACTGTTCCCAATTACGACTCTAGATGCTCTCGTTACACTAAAAAAAAAAAAGCTTATGAACTTTAGAATCTGCAGAAAAACTTCTAAAACCTCTGGTTACATGGTGGTCAAATTAGTTTAATGCCAAAAAGACAAACAAAATCCCAAAGTTAAACTTTGGGTTAACCTGGTGGTCAATTAACGGTGTGTGCTGGCTAACTGCCCATGTGAACAGGTGCAGTGTAACTATTTGTGGCCACCTACGATGTTTGTTCCAGTGGTTTCAAAACCACTTGTTGACTCTTCATGTGACATCTACCTCTGACAGTTGCGGTGAGCTGTCAACATCTTCGATGTAGTCATGGTCTTGGCCAAGCGGTAAGTCTGTTCACATGCTCCTACGGTTCTGATGCGACTAATAGACTATGGTTAGAGCTGTGTATGGTAATGTTTTCCTCCATGGTTTATCCACAGTCCGTTCATATGTGACACGGTTTTTACGCGGATAACTGCTGTGGTTAGGACTATGTTATATGTATTGTAATGTTTATAATGGTCCGAAATGGGTTTTAGTCATAGGTTTATGTGTTTAGGTGTTGTATTATGTTTGACACCATAGCTTTTAGGCTTAGGTCTTAGGTTTAGCCACTTCGATATTTAGTATAGGTTTTCTTTACAATGTCTTAGGTCTTAAACTCCACCATTAAAAAAACCCATTACAACATCTTTGTCACAATGCGACATTAACACCACATGACGATAACCATGAACCAAAACACTGAATCAACACTCGATACTGATGATGAACTGAACACTGCCAATGAATTGAACACTGTGCAAATGATATGATGAGATCCTCCTGGATCAGATATGCTAAAAAAACCCTTTTAATGCATTTATGTAATCATAAATATCGATAAATTGTAAAACATAATATATTAAAGACTAAAAATGAATTATAGCACATAGGGATTAGATACCACGTCCCAATGAAACAAAACGATCATCTCTTCAAATTTTAAATGAAGATAAATGATAGTAATGAAAAAAGAATATATGCATTCCATAGCAGGAAAATGGAAAGCTCGAACTATAGAAAATGTTAGAAGCATTTGTAAATGAATTTAAGTATGAGTTTATGCAAAAAAAAAAAGATTACAATGTCGATAACAACTTGACAAAAAATTGCTTCATTGTCAAAACAAGAAAATAAACATAGATCCAAAAAACATTTAGGATAAGTACATATCCAAAATATATTAACTATGAGGGGTAGTAATGGAACAAAATTCTCTATTCCTGAACTCGCTAACGGCAATACATGAAACTCACAGTGTACATGTTTCTCCATGTGAGAAAATCTACCTTGAAAGTGGTTTAGCTTTCGTGTAAATGCTCATGACCCCTATGCAAGTTTGCTGATTTGTCTTGAATTTACCACAGATTGAATTGGAGATCATTCATGAATGATATGATAGTATTTTGATCATCACATATGTTTCTTACTAGCTATCCCATAATCATTTTCAGGTATTCAAGCTCATTACCAAAGTTACGTTGATCAAATGTGGAGTCATTAAAAATGGCTAGGATCTATAGCCTCCCTGTGACCAATTATCTCCATGAGATGTTGACTTGAATATTCTAGTTCACCAACTCCACACCTCACTCCACCTCATCCATGTGGCCTTTTGTATTTCAACAGAAAAAAAGGAAAAGAAGAAGAAGAAGACTTAAATACAATAATGCTATCGATGGGCTAAACTAACAAAATATTTTACATTAAAAAAAACAAAAACTCAGCTAATAACAACAACAACTGACTTAAACTTGCACTAAAATGAACCAGGACCTACTCCTAAAAGAAATCGTCTAAATGAATAGTCACAAACTGCAAAAGAAAAGTACAAGATAGAAGCTAAGAATATCACAGAATACTAAAACCGAAGCATAGAACCATTTCACTTTACTTCGTTATCGAATTCAAAAATAACAAAATAACATATAATCAATTTTTTCAAATAAGTAATGTTTAATTTCCATGGGTAATATTTATCGACATGCCTCTCTTTGATGTGTTGGATATACCCTATGTCAATGTAGATCGTCGTTGATTTAGCCATTGCTCTACTTTGGGAGTAAAATATTTTTCCCCATCTTTCCTAAAACCAAAAAATATTTCCCTATCATTTTTTCCCCAAGGAAAAATTGTAATTTTATTAAAAAACAAAATTACATGTTGTATATGCTCGAAGAGATTTCAATCATACTAGTCAAAATTGCTGCCCAAAAAAACCAATGACATGTCACATAAAGCAGTGAACATAAGACAATAAAAATAACATTGAGATTAAGTAAAATATTTAGTTACCCTTTTCTAACTTTCTTCTTTTCCACTTTCTGCCAAACTCCTAGATTAGGAGTGGCATTTACAATTGATGGTTGGTTTTCTTCTACTATCATCAGGCTTTCATTGTCTGAGTCTAATATCTCAGATACATGAGTTAATTTGTGACCTCCCATCTCCTTTTTGGTGGGAAAATTCTTCTTCTGCAGTATTATGATTGAAATTCTTGTTGCTTCCAAACTTGTTAGACTTGATATTATTATTCCTTCTTGTTTTCCTCCTCCATCTGATATTATTTCTTGTGGATTTGGTTGACCTTGGTTATGGGATTACCCACTTCCCTTGCATCCTCTTCTTCTCAGAGTTGCTTCTCTGGAAGCTACCATCCCTTGGGATTTTTTGTTTGTTTCTTTTTCCTTCTTGAATATTTCTTTTCTTGGGGGCATAAAATTTTTAAATGTCCTATTTGTAGATAGATTCAAAATCTAAAATTTGTATTTTTTAAATCTAAAAACTGGGTCCAACACTTTTTGTCATGTAACATATGAATGTGATTAGGTAAGACTTTACTAAGGTCTACCTCCACATAGATTCTGGTGAAAGTGAAGATTGTTTCTTTAGTTCTCTGTGTATCTATCTTTATGTACTTTCCCAACTTATTTCCAATTTTTTCTAGTACTTTATGATGCCAAAAACAAAGATGGATATTTTGCAATATGACCCACACCGACATTTTGGATACCATCATTGTATTGGCATCAAAATTTGGGAACCATGGCATTATAAATAGACCTACATGTCCCCAAAATCATGTTCCCTATCTCAAGACATAATTCATGTCCTTCAGTGTTTCAAAATTAACAATAAAAAACCCCTGGAACATAAATGAATATCACAATTTACATTCCAGGTAGTAAAAATTTACTAAAAAATGTCAATTTGCCTTGGCTAGAAGGCATTAAATTTTCATATAATTCCTAAGATTGGAATTTTCAATAACAACATTTAACTCTGAAATATCTACTACCATTTTTAGGATATGATTAATTTCTTCCACAATGTAGGGGGCCACGAATATTGATATCTGATCTAATTTGACTAGAACATCAATCTTCCCTTTAAGGGCATCTTTGAATGATGTGAATCTATCAAGTTTCTTAGAGTTTAGATTGGATGAACCTCCCCTCATCCTCAAGCTCAAAGAAATTTTGGAGTCCTTTCCTTCTCCATAATCTTCCAATGCGACTAGATAGTATCCTTCATATTTTCCACAAGATCTCATTCTCAAATCCAATAAACATCGAATTTTCCATTTAGGTTTCTATGAAAATTTGAAAATTTTCCTTCTTTTGTTGTCTCATCCTGGGATTTTCCATATTCAAGTTTTTTTTTGTCAAATCTATACTTGATGGATTCAAATCTGAGCATTGAGAGCTCCTTCCCATATGGTTTACCTCCACATCTTGACCAATGTGGTAGATTTGATGTTAAGGGACATCAAACTAATCCTGAAAACCCTTCCCTTGAATATTTCTCTCCTGTACGAGCCACTCCTCCTTCTCTATGAATAGATCCAAGATGGGGGAATGTAGATCTATGCATGTGAAAGTAGATCCTCTAGAGACCATGAAAGGATAGTTCAGTGGTGTTGACTCCTTCATGTTCTTGCACACAACCTCCATACCTTTACAACCTAACAAAAAATAACATGTTCATTGTCCAAGCATGAGATCTGTGTGGTAAAGTTAAAGAATTGGAAGCCTTTAATATTAGGGTTGACGTTGGCCATGGAGAGGATGTCAAGACCTACATGTTTCTTTACAAAGTTCTCATCGACATACTTCTTGTCATAGATCGACTCTCCACTAATGTCGTTTCCTTATTTAAAGTCACCACCTTGGCATATGAACCCTAGGATCATGTGATGGCATGATGAAGCCTTAAAGTGCAGGGGCTGGCCAGATTGTGTTGAGCCTTTCTTTCTTGAACACAACGCGCAAATGTTCTCAGCCATCTTTGACACAACCCTATAGTCCTCTCCTCTAAAAAAAATAAAAAAATCTAGCCCAAATATTTCCCTAACTTAGTTTTGCGTATTTGTCTATTTTCCTTTCTAATTAACGTAAACATTTATTCGATGAGTTGACACATAATCAGGAGACCGTTTCAATGCTTAATATAAATTAATCTAACACATTACATGATGATTATTACTTTTAAAAAATTTGATCAATATAATTTATAGAATAGTATTTTCGGCATTCATTCAATGAATGCACATAAAAACATGGCTCAACAACCAATTTCCATTCTAGCAGATTGGAAGGATGTGCAGAAAATGATATATGTGGAAGAACCTTCGTTCCCTCTTTTTTACACTTTCGTAGACGTTACCCCTTCACACATATAAACTTTTTGGAGCGTAGATTACCGGATGTTTACAAATTAATTAAGGCTAATAATGAAATGGTTATGCCTCACATTGCAATTTCAGAGTGCAAAGATGCATGATTAATTGATTAAAGAAATGTTGTGTTTTCATTTTTTAATTAATAGCAAAATTAGTAAGCAATAACTAGATTACATGAAATCAGAACAAAATTCCATAATTCATGCAATTTGGACAAATAACAATTGATGCTTTATTATATTAAATGTTATTTTGTTTAAGTAACTAGTATATAAAATAGAGATCTATGCATGGTTACATTGTTTCGAAAAGTTCGTTTCATATGTAAATAGCTTAACTAAACATAGATCTCATACTGAGTTATTTACACATATGTATTTTTTGTGAAAAATACTAGAGCTATTGTCGCCCCATATTTTGATTCGTTATCTTTAATGGCTATTATCTTTGAGCATTGAACAAACTACAATTAGAAACAATTGCCTTTTTTTGTATTGCATTACAAAAGTATCTCAACTTATTCATCGTCCTTGTTCACAACAAAGCAATAATTAATAAGAGAGGACAAACAATACTATAAATGCTCTTACCAAGAAGAGTGCATCTATAAGTTATGAGTTTCTCAAAAATGTCAATTGGATTAACTTTCTATGAGTTTATCACAAATGACAAATATTGTGTAATATAATATGTTATAAGAACTAATGTTTACTAGTAATCCTTGGTTCTATTGGTATGTGGTTTGACATCTACAAATGATATGGACAACATGCTTTCATTTGGCCACTCTAATAGTGACATGTGTTAATCGGATAAACATTGGCAATAATTGTTCGATTAATAAAGACACATAACCTTAATAACACACTGTGCAGAAGTGTGATATTTATTGTTTAGTGCATTTGATAATGTGAAGAGCCTCATACAAATTCAGAGTGCAAAGGAAGCTTGCTTCACACAATGAAAGCTTTCATTGTAAGATTTGCATAATACTGGAGTTCTTTGTCTCAACTATCTTCACTTTAAGAGATGTGGTAATGTGTTTTGACCTAACTTCAATAATTTATAAGATAGTATTGTGTGGAAGGAAGGTATGCGGGAACCTTAACATGATATAGTCCCTTCTCTTTAACAAAGTACCTCGTAGACAATTTATTAGCCCACCTTTTCTCCGCTCAACAAAATAGTAGCAGTTAGCCCCCCACCCCCCCTTGAGTTCTAACATCATTATGCAGAGCAATGTCCCGAAACTAATCCATAGTCAACAGAATTTGACCACAAGGTATAAAAATAAATAAATAAATCGATTCTTTTAAATGTGTTTTTAATTTGTGATTTGTGCGGGAGAAAAAGTGTGTGCAATAACAAACGAAATTTTTTTCCACAATGTTCTGCACTTCCGCATGCATTCTCCCTCTACATAAGGGTAATTTAATATCCAGAGTCGAGCCATCAACAAAAAGGTGTAATTTTTCGATATGCAGAGGAAGGAGAAAGGTTGTGAGGGAAGTGTGATAGAAAGGGCATGCAAAGAAATTGAGTGTGGTGGATTTTGTTAAGAAGTAGGGACTATATTGAGTCAATCTTCCTCTACAATGTGCAAAAAGATAATTTAGTATGCCGAGTCGAGGCATGGACAAAAAAGGCTAATTTTGTAAGTGACGAATTTGCCAATGAGTGCTCTAACACTGTTATGCCTAAGATTGCTACTACTTTGAATTTGTTATTCCAAAGTTGATGGGGGTTCCAGGTGCGTTATGTAAGCGCAGGGGGGGGGGGAAGAGAAGCAATTCACACAATAAAAAATTTGACTCCACCTATGCACTCTGCACAATGAAATCATTCATTGCCCATCCACATTTTGCACTTCTCGCACTTTCCACACACACTTTCTCCTTCCTTCGCATCTCTGTTTAACCCATCCCCACTACCTTAGTTGTTTAACCTCTAATACCAAGATTCAAAATTATGATCGCAATAGATAATTCATAAAATCCAGCATTATGCATAGCGAAAACTTCAGATCCACAATAAAATCTATCTCCACATCTCCTATTATAATTGGAAAAATAAATGAAGCTATGTAAATATAGCTTTCATTATGCGAAATATGAAGGTGTGAACGAAAGCTATGTGAAACTGGCTTTCATTGTGTGGAATACGGAATTGGAAACACGTTAATAATGACAGATTGCAGAAATGTAGAGATTCTCGAATAACAAGAAAATGTAGGCCCGCAGAAAGAAGCATCACATTAATCAATTAATTAGCGATAGAAGAAAGAACTATGATGCAGTGTACTTATTAATCTTGTTTACTAATAATTTGTTGATTTTTTTTTAATAGGTTTTTAGTTTAATTCTTATGAAATAAATGTATGAAGTTTATGTTTTTTTTTTTTTTTTTTTTTTTTTTTTTTTTTTTTTAAGTATTATTTCAAAATGAAAGAATTCATGAGTTAGCTAAAGAATTCATTTACACAAATACATTATAATTTTTAGAAATAGAAAAACAACATGGATCTTTCAGAAGAAAAAAAAATGTACATTTACATAATTTAGGAAAAAAAATAAAAAAATTAAAAACTATTTGAATTTTTTAAAATTTAAAAAATGTACATGGATCTTGGGGACCCGATCTCGAGTGGTAGAAGTAAGGGCTTGACTCTGGTATCCCGTGGTAGTGTAAAGCTAGCATCCAAGTACCAATATATTGTTGTGGTTAGTGCAATAGGCTTCCTTCTTTGGCTTGGTCTCCTCTCGTCCACACAAACAAAAATACACATGTAAATGGTGTTCCATATTTTTATATTTTTCAAGTTGGAAATTTAATAAATATTGTTTTAACCAAGGAAAATTTTAAGGATGGAAAATTTTCTTGAAGTTTAGAAACATTGGCGAATCTCACTAATCCCTAATAT
>APFE030818674.1:189996-214151 GCA_000404065.3 Pinus taeda | reverse complement strand
TTTCAATGATATATTTTTAAAATTATTCAAATTTATAATGATTTATCATATAGCCACTATATAATGTTGGCGATTTTTAAGGTAAAATAATTTTAGATTCTAAAATTTGGGCGAATCATCTTTTATAAAAATTGGAAATTGGCGAATCGTTTTTTGGAAAAATCATGGAAAATTAGCCCATTGGGCGAACATTAGCCCCTAAAATTTTCCATGGTTTTAACTATTAATGGGTAAGCTAGATGGTGATAATTTTTTTTCCCTTATTCTTTTTTTAAGAATATTGATATGTATTTAAGTTTTTCATAATTATTACTAGTTTAGATTCATCTTAATTTTGGATTTAGTAAGTCTAAGGAAAAATCAAATCCTTGAGATACAATTTTTTTGAGTGAAAATTTAAAAAGAAAATTACACTTTAAGATATTTTGATTAAAATGGATCTATATTGGTATTATGTACACACATACATAGACATGAAAAATGAGCAAAATTATAAATATGACTATTTAAATTTTAACCATTAAAAATTATTTTTTTAAATATATATTATTTTATAAACTGATTATTTACATACTTTTTTTTTTAACTAATATTTTTATTACATACAGTATTACTTACTTATATTAAATATTTTATTAGGTCCATATTGTTTTTTTTAAATTTTTTATATTAATTTTTTATATTTAAATAAATGAATGTAACATCTCTCTTTTTACTCTTATTAGAAAATCCTGAGTTTTTTTTTTTTATAACTCTTTTTTTGGTATTAGAATATTTTATTATGGTGTATACATGTTTTTTTCCTTAGAAAAAAATTGTACTTTGTTCATTAACATGATGAATCCATTACATTATGTTGATGCATAATATGCATTTTGATATAATTTCTATTTGTTATCACATGAGTACCATGTTCCTTTTACAACAAGAAAAATTATGATATGTCACTTCTTGCATTCAAATTTGTAAGTGTTGTCTAATATCCTTAAGTTGTGCACATAAATAGTCTTGTGTAATACCAATGTTTTATTTTGTTCATATACCTACATATATTTGTCCCATAAACATAATAAAAAAACAAGCACAAAAAAAGGCATTATATCAGCCTTGTTATTGTGTCATCAGGATCCCTTCAATGAATGGCCTATGATACTATTCCTGTTTTCCATCACCTAGTTGTTCATAGATGTTCCAAATCCCCAAACCTTGTGCAACACTCTCCTTAAATAATGTGTATTCATCTGTTTTGTTCTCCTTGTAGATGTGGCAACAAGATATATGATAAAAATACCTTTTTATATGAAGAACTTATTCTAAAGTAGGAAGCAAAAAAAGACAATGGCACCTTTGGGTCTCCTTGGACTAGTTTATGACAAGCATGGAATATCTAAAGATTTGTATAGATCACAATCTTTCTCAAGAGAAAACAATAGAAGAAGGTTATGTGCTAGCATTTCTGCATAGTTGTTTGTTCCTTTCCCCAATCCTATTTGAAGTTTGTAAGAATATTGTTCATGGAGAAAAAGAACTGCACCCCCCTGGCCCCCCCCCCCCCCTCCCACCTGCCACAACAATCATTACTAGTGAGGGAAATCCCATTAAAGCATGCCCATGGACAAGAAGGATCAATTGTTATGGGAAAATTGCACCTGAGCTAGCAAGCTACTTTCCACCCAACAAATTCCTTAGAGCTTGCCCATAATAGTGTGTGTACTATAATGTGCAATGATAAAAAATTTAAATAATCAAATTCTATACAATCCATGCATCTTAAGCATTCATACATGACATTCATAAAAGAGGCTTTTCAAGATATTACCCAGAACCCTCGCAGATCGATGACATGTATTGGGCGCGATTCGAAGAACCTTGCTCCTACATGAAGGTCTTTCTCTCAGCTATCATAATCAAAGGCCATATATACATGCACCAAGAAACAAGCACAACATCATTTCTTAGAGGGTTGATTAGCTCAAAAACAACATGTATAAATAAATCATTAAGACATCTAGCAGATACAGGAAGGAATAATCATTCTGTTAATCATAAATAGAAAGTACAAAGAATTATACCCCAACAATAAATACCTCTCCTCTAACTTGTAGCATGACATCCTCCTCTAAGTGGAATATGAATCACATGACCTAGGGTCAAGATCTCAAACCAGAAATCCGACTATAGTTTTCTTCACCTACTATTAAAAACTATCTATAAAAACTAGTCTAACCCTTTAGAATGACAAGTATATATAGGCTTAGAGACTTGAATATGGATGTTTGGGATAAAGAGAAGTTAGGAAGCTTCTCCAATAATGCACTCAAGACAACTCGTAAAGGTGATCCTCTAATCCAATCTCCCAGGGAAGATAAGACTCTAGAACCTTTACCATCTTTACTGGGACACAACTATCACTGTGGGATGAGCTTCGCTAGGATGATAAAGGTTCCCTACGAATTTAGAGAAACATCGCTCTATAGAGCACTGTATCCCAAAAATGATGCATAAAACTAAGTAAAATGAAGTTTCAAAGATCTTCAAAAGGGCCAACAGTAAATATACTCATGTGAACTAACTCAATGTAGGAAAATAGATCGATAACAAATGCCCCCTAATTCATGAGGTCAAAAGAGTAACTGATGGACGAAATGAATTACAACAAGATTTAGACCTCAAAATGGGAGGAAGGATCCAAAACTACAAAGCTTTATGGGAGGAACCCAAATGTTGGAATCTCAACTCTGTTGATAACATCCCCAAGGTGGAAATAACCATGCTCGGTCATAAAATGAAAGTGAACATGGCTGCCAAATATACATTGTAGATCCATGACATGAAATGCCAAGAAATGGCCATGAACATTACACAATGGATCCATGTGACACATCAGAAAGGTCATAGCCACCAACAAATACAATGTGATCTATGTCACAGTATACATCAATAGGATTATTGAACCATAACAAAGAAGGTTCCCTAGAATAATCCTCAAAGTACATGAATGATACATAACTCCAACATAGCCCAGGAAGGGTGCCATATAAGAGTGATATGCCCCTAACCTAGGGTCTTCTATATATCCCTGATGGTATGAATCTATAACATTCGAATAGATGTGTTGATGTCGAGCATGCTAGAAACTAACTTATTACCATTCAATGAGGTGTAGCATTAACAAAAACCATGGGACCCACCAATGATGAAAAGGGACCCTAAGGTACCTAGCACGGTCCAATAAGTGTGAATAGATGAGTTGACATTGAACACTCATGCACTCAACTGATTAGGAGTCAATAAGGGAAACTCATTGTCAATTGCAAGGAAGCTTTCCACTGAGGTTTGCAAGCTCCAAGGTACTACTAGTTCCTAGATCAAGCTCCTAGATAATGATATGAAGTCGATAGGAGAAGATCCATTGAAGGAGGGCCTTGATGTATCCCCCATCAATCAATACGAAACAAATCAAGAGATGACATGAATGGATAAAGTCATGAAGAGAGGAACTATAACTGACACATGGATGACCAACACAAAAAGGTCAAAAAGGACTACATATGGATGACATAGGTTGAGACTTCCCTTGAAAATATAATGGCACGACATAAAATTTTCTTGGAAGCATGACTAATGAGCACCACATGATATTTTGAAAAAACATTGGATGCATTGAAACACGCTCCATAGTGACTGGAAGAGTAACCAGCTAGAGGAGTAGGCAAACTCATGTATGGTATGCCTTGTTAGAAATTAATTAATTGAGCAATGAAATACATAAAATGTTGCAACATAAATACAAAAATGCATAAAAAAAGAGAGACACAGATATATGTGGTTCACCCAATTTGGGTTATTTCCATGGAGAAACAACCAATATTTCTTTTTATATTACCCAACAAAATGAAGAGATACAACCTATATTAGATCCATTGTAATTTCCTCTTCACTCTCACATAGTCCCCTCTTCCTTTCTCACTCAGAATAATAATACACAACCACAATAGAATTCCCTCATATAAATTGAAGGTTGCCTTCTGGGGGTAAAAAACCCTAAATTAACATAACTTCCACTGTCATATCATCTATTTAATGAACGACCCAGATGAAATTACAATATTTTATTTAAATAAAAAATGTCATCTATTTTTAGCTTCAGGGGCACTGCCATCGAACTCTCTCTAGGAGGGCCTCATAAAAGTTGTCTTCACCCCCCCCCTCGTTGGACCCCCCTTGCGGCGATTAAATGGATGACATTGTTGCCCCATTAGGAACAAAAATCCAACACAGCTAAAACAAAAAACATATGAACAACCAGGAAGATAATCAGGCTCCACACCCAACACGACTCCTAGGAAAGCTATAACCTATCTATGAGATAATGACTCAAACAAGTGCCATATTCAAGGGAGACATGTTTGCTACTGCCATTTTGACAACTAACATAAATAACTAATTCCCTTCCCATTTTATATTTTTAGTCTCCTTCATGGTTTAATGAGCACAAAAGAGAAGACAAGTATCCTTAATAGGTTCCTTTTTCGTAAGTTTTAATGAGGCCAAAAAATAGATTAAAGTATGCTCGTACCATTCTCATGGTTTAACAAGCTTGAGAATGGAAAAGAGATTGGTTGTTGAATTCCAATTACAGAAATAACTCAACATTTTCATACAGATTTTATGAGCATGAAAATATGGGAAAAAATATCTCGATATTTTCATAGGGTTAATGAACCATGAAAATAATACCAAAATGGACATGGAATTTTCATTGTTTAATGAGCATGAAAACAAAGTGAAAGAATCTCGGTGCCTTCAGGGTTTAATGAGCATAAGAAGGGCACATAGGAAGGTTTTCCTAGAGGAACGAGTGGTATAAGGGTAGCAAAAATTTCTGATATGATGGAACCGATCAAAGCATAAGTAGATAGGCTAACAAATAAGACCATTTATCTTAGTGACTCCTCCAAGAAAGGGCAAAACACCAAGAGAAAGTGAATGGTGGTCCAAGAAGAGGATGATAACAATGGCAAAACGAAACCAAGGCTCATCATGCAAAATTTTTGCTAAAAGGAGGCAATAGTCACAAGGTTTATGAAGTGTGGAATCTCCTGGGATAAGGCCAAAAAGTGACAAACAAGAGTAGATGAGGCTTAGATTCTAAGTCATGGTGCGTCAAAAGGTGGGAATACGAAATATATTAAATGATAAATTGCATGGTCACCAATGCAAAACTAAGGTTATAATCTAGGGTATCCATGATTAGGTAGGATCTACCGCCAAGTTATCATGTGCATAAAAGAGAGAGGCTAATGTCAAAACCTAGTGGGGTCAGACCTAAGGCATGATGAAAGTGGAAATGTCGGTCAATAATGCAATGGAGATGGTGATATGTGACCTACTCCTACATGCCAAGTTCAAAGAGAAACACACCTAAGGTTGAACCGATGTTGCAATAAAAATGCCTCTATCCTGTAAAAACCATCCACAATATCTAGACCCATGGTTGAATCACATAAAGAAATAAAACATGGATTAGGAAAAACAAGACTATCTATTTATTTTTTATGGGTTTTAAAATATTTTATTTTTTATCTTTTGGCATATACAATGCACTATAAAATTTGTTGGAGCACACCAAACCAAAATAGAGAAAACATCACACACACTCCTATGTACAATATGTACAAGCACAACTCAGTAAAGGTGATCCTCTAATCTGATATCCTAGGTAAGTCAATACTCTAGAACCTTTACCATCTTCACTGTGACAAAACTATTAGTGTGGGATGAACTTCATTGGAATGACAAAGGTTCCCTACAAAGTTAGAGAAACAACGCTCTATAAAGCACTATATCCTAATGATGATGCATAAAAATGAGTAAAATGAAGGTTCAAAAATCTTCAAAAGGGTCAATCGTAAAGATACTCATGTGCACTAACTCAATGGAGGAAAATAGGCTAATAACATCAATGTCTTTAGATGTGATAATGTGTGGAGTAGGTACAAAATCTGAAATGGGCGGAAGGGATAAAATAGCAAGAATATGCTCAACCACCCTATTAGAAGAGGACATTTAGTCCTAAAATATGTACATGTTCCTGACTATTCAAATATCCCAACATATTAAAGGGGGGATATTTTTGAAATGTTTTGAACCTTTATGCTCCTATTGGATTTTCCATGCTCCCGAGAAGGTCTCTCCCTGCTATTCCATGCCCAGACCTAAAATACTTTGGTAGTCCCCTAAAATCCCCAAAGAAAAGGGGTATGGTAGGAATAAATGGTCAACTTCCTTCTCCTCAATTTTATATAAAGGGAACTAGCTAGGACCTTCCTTATGGCACCTAAAGATATTGTCTCATGTGGGAACTTTGTTTTCATTGAGGCACCACATAAATACTTGAGATTTTGTAGAAACCTTTAATTTCCATAGTTTCTTCCACCACCATACCCGTTCCTCCATTTTTCTAGCACTGATTAAGTGGATATGGCCTATTTTGGGAGTATAATCCTCAAAAGGAGAGAAAAACCAACATAGTCAGTCTTCTCCATCCCTGAGCCGAACATGAGAAAGGCTAAGGGATGCAATGTAGTTTTCCCAATCCCTCTCTAATTTAGCTGGAATATTTAACTAAGTTGTGTCTTCCCATCCTTGAGCCCAAATGGTTGAGCACATGTGTTCTGCCACCTAGTTTAAGGTAACCCTTCCACTGTCGTTGAGAAATTTTACCAAATTATGTGGGAGACAAAATTTTGCTCCAAATCCCACCCATAGCTCCATGTCAATCCTCAATTTCTTCCCATTTCTGACCTTCCAAGAAAGGCCTTCTTCAATCACTAAGAAGGATGATAAGACCGCTTTCCATATCACTGAAACATTTGATTTTTTCTTGTCAGAAGATCAAACCTATTCCTCCATGGTTCATGGATATATGTACTTTCTGTGAACCACAGAAGCTCATAAGTTGTTTGTGGATAGAAGCCTCCATCCAAACTTGGTAGATTGAGATTTTGCAAATAAGGGGATATTTTTTAAACCCCATCCTCCCCATGCTTTAGGGACAAACATTTTGTCCGATATCACCCATGGGAGCTCAAAATCTTCCTTAGTTCCTGCCTAGAGAAAATAGTTGAAAATTCTATTAAGGACACCTTTTGAAATCCATAATAGGGACGTCCAATAGACATGATGGTGTGTGTGTAAGTTAGCATAGAAATAAATATTATCATGGATATTCAAATAATTTATTTAATTAACTTGCATAATCAAATAATTAATCTAAATATTGTATTCAGTATTTTAAAAAAGAATAAAAAATTATACATCTTCCTCACAGAGTCAAATATGAAAACATAATATTTCTTTTTATTTTTAATTACTTTATTTTCTTTTAAAATTAGTAATGATGATGTGATTTGATGTTTTATAATACTTTTAATTAAAACTAACCAAATATGTATATCCATTGTTATTTTTTACTATAGCTGACATTTTTTTGCCAAGAAATTATTATTATTATTATTTTTTAAAAGGGACACATGTCAACTCCAAGTTGAGCATGGAAAAAATCACACATCGCCGTTATACTAAGCTATAAAATGCATCTCTCAACACAATAAAATATATTTTATTTTTAATTGAAACAAAAATTTACAAACTAAAATATGAAAATAAAAATAATTAAAAAATATGCTATGAATAGCCATGAGCAATAGACTCTAATAACATATGGGAATCCCAAAATCTAAATGCCTAATATGTGGTTGAACTAAAAGAATTGGAGACATTTTCACATATCATGATTCAACTTAGTTAATACTATTATTTACTTTAGGCAACCAAGGGTTGGTTTTACCATATATTTAGTGAGTATGTTTCTTTTCATATTACAGGGAAGGTTATTTTTTTAATGACAAACTTTTATAAGTCATCAAAGTTTCAGTGACTTAGACATCCTATTGGTACAATAATGCTATTATTCATTTGGAAAAGAAAGAATAAGCATTTTTTCAAAAATTCTAAGAGTGATATTGTTACATGCTTGTAGTCCATTCAAATTTTTCTTTACAAACTTGAGTTCCATTTAAATCTATTTCAACAACTAATGTTGTGTGCCATTGCCTTACCTTAACTATAGGGGCTTGCTTAGATTGCACCTACTCTAACTAGATTATGCCTCTTCTCTTAATGTCTACCCCATAACTTTGCCTTGTGCTACAACAAGTTAGATGCACAATTAAGTCCAAGACAACCTAGTTAATCAAATGATAGGCATACATCTAATTACAGCCTCAAAAAATCCTAATTGTACTTAACCAATATTAGTAATTTGACAAACTTTTCCATGCTTTGTTACATTTGACTCTCCATGCCTTGAACTAGTTAGGTGGTCAATTCGAGTATCATGCCCAAATCATAAGAGTGTAATTCTTCATGTGCCAAAATGATCACTTTGTTTTGCACTTCAATCTTCTTGTACAACTCTTCTAGATCAAAGAAAAGTCACTTCCTTTTCCTTGAACTATCAGGTCACCAACTACAACTTAAGTTCTTCCTTGAACTTGGCACCTTTTCTTGGTGTTCCTAGGCTCCATTAACAATTCCTAGGAAATGGATCACACTAATATCTATAGTTAAAAAGAGGGTGGAAATGGTCATCACAACCACTACCGTCAATTCTCCAACAATTTGTCCAAATTTATCTAAATCATATGAGTAAACTAAAATAGTTCCATACCTCTTACTTAAGATAGGCATGTTTGCACCAATTCTTCAATCAATTTTCACCAATGAGCCCCTAATATTTGGGTTATCTTGGTAGTCATCCTCAAATTGTCCAAGAAGTGCTCTACCTGATCCAGGTGGCTCTAAAAAGACACATAGGACAAAGGGTTTATGAATGCTCAAAATTCAAAGTGCTCAGAATGATGGCAACCCAGGACCAGAGCGTAGATCTCGTCTTCTTGATCGCGGAGGTGCGAATGGCTCGTCAATCCAAGTCTGGATGCTGAAGTTATCACGAAAAGAGTTGCCTTGATTCCTTTGAAAATGAGGCATGTTCCCCTAAAAATGGATTTAAAGCCTTATAAGGAAAATTGCATCAGAAGGAGTCCAAAGGGCAAACTTAAGGCCAGGCATTTAGAACCCCCAATCAGCGATCTTTGATTAATCAGAGTCGGGGGCAGGCAATCGATGATGTTGGAGAGTTAAGTCATGTGACCAACAATCAAATCGGCGATCGGTTGCGGTGATTGGCCGATCGACAATCGACGTTGGCATATGCCAATGTATCGGCAGAGGACCCCGGGTTGTAGTGATAGCGAGATGTGATGCAATCTCAGCCGTCGGATTGGAAATCGATCAACGACCACGATTAAATTGGCGATCGGGAGTTCAACGATCCCCTGATATATAGGCCCAATGACCTCAGCGATATGCGATTAGCGCGGACCCGATAGGAAAATAAAGCCTGATTTGATAAATGAAATCCAGATTATCGGATTTTTCAATGGTTTCTGTGTACTTTGGGTTTTCGCATATATTTTTCTGTTTTAATAGAAAAAAGGTATTTCTGTAGTTTTGTTGCGCCCGCCGATCCTTCTGTGGAAACGACTTCTATTGTAAACAAAAAAGATCCCGCGCTCGCCGGCCTTGTCCCAAACGTGTTATAAAACATGATGGGTGAGAGAGAGCCAAGGCTAGAGAAGACCAGAGAGCCTGAGTGCCAAAATCATCCCAAGGAGGAGGCTGCGCCCGATGGAGAGCCGCAGCACGAGAGGGCCAGACAACCAGAGATAGTTGGACAATGCCGCAGGTTTACTCAGAGAAGCCTGAGTGCCAGAGTGCTTGAAAACTAGAATGCTGATACGTCGCAGAGAGCCATAGAGCTTGGTTAAGGCAGAAAAAGAAGGCGAGCCAAAGAAGCAGAAGGTCAGGCAGAGCTATAGAGTGGCAGTGGCATAGCCAAAGCGCTGCAAACACCAGATTGCCAGAGAGCTACATTGTAGATAGCCAGAGTAGTTTTCTTCTTCAAATCGATGTTGTGAGATCAATGGCCGAGCAAGCTTCATCTTATTGACAGTTGTTTCAGATGCCCCCGCTTCTTCATATGGCCATTCGTAGTGAGGTCGAAGTCCAGATCGGTATCAGGCTGCCTGCGCATGACAATGTGAAAAATTATTCACTGTGGATTGTTTTATGAACGTCCACTTCTTCATCCCCTTCTTTAGATGGCCCGTGGTGTGAGGTATATGATTATTGTTCATATATTTCTTCTTTACACATTACGCTGCACGGATCCTTGATTGAGATTGAGGTAGGATCTTATTTATTATATGTTGTCATGATTCCTTGCTGAATTGATGTGGAATACTTTATATGATGTACTTGCTACCATAACTCTTCATGTTATGTTTTGAGATCCTTTGTGGTATGTTATTGGGATACTTTTGTTGTCATCATGCATGTGTTTTGCATTGAGATCCCTTTTGTGCCATGTTGGCAGGATGCTCAGCATGCATGTTTTTGTGTCATACTGATAGGAGTCTTTTGATTGAGAATTTTGGTTGTGGAACATCTCTTAGAGCCACTCCTGCGTGAGGGAATTTTTCCTTGTATGATTGAGAAATCATCTCTGTGTACATCACCACTATTGAAAACACTTAATGCAGTGGCCTACACCATCTTAACACCGAGTCCCGGAGACGTAGTCCCTCCTAGACGAACTCTGTTATCAAGGGCTTATGTTTTCATGTGTTGATGATTTTTATGTTCCTATTCTTTACATCATGCAGATGTATTCATTAATGTTCTTTTAAAATGCAATTTAACACATCATGAAAGTAAAAGGTCTTGGAAGGGTCCTTCTTCACACCCGGACCTGGATCAAGTGGTATCAGAGTGGTCTTTACGTGTATGTGAATTGCAGTGTGAACAATGGAACTTGCAGCGACAGAGAATGAAAGAGCAATGTACGAGACCATGGTCAACATTTCCAAGAAAGTGGAAATCGTGTATGAAACTCTATAGAAAGAGACATAGGAAAAGGAGCGGTTGCAGCTTCAGTTGCAAGCCACGGAAGAGGCCATGGAAGAACTGAAGCAAAACAAACATAATCTTCAAACAGAGAATGATGAATTGAAGATGCGCCTACATGAAGAGAAAGAGGAAAAACAAAGTTTTCTACGACAGTTGCAAGCAAAGGACAAGGCTTTGGAAAAGCTGCAGCATGACCCATGCGAGGTAAAAAGTAGGTCTCCATCTTCATGTATGTTTCTTGATAATGATTTCACTGTTTTCGAAAATCATACCATGGGAATTGGCTCCAAACTGTTAAAGAGAATGGGGTATGAAGGAAAATTCTTGATCGTTAATGGCCAAGCCATTGTCAACCCCATCAAAGTAGAGGAATTACCCCATTAGGTAGGACTTGGGTATGTCAGGAAAGAAGTTGGAGAATGCACTGAGACAACGAGTGAACCACCAACAACGGATGATGAGAAAACCTCATCAGCTCTTTCCAAATCGAAAGGGGAGGTAAAAGATGTTGATTTATTTTTAGTTTCATCTTCTCATAGTATGATGTATGTTGGATATTTGGAGATCCCAATTACAGGGACAAATATGAGGTTGCTTACAAGACGAGGCACGAGGAGAAAGAAGAACTTGGTGTTAATAACCAAGGCATAACTCCACCTTTGGAGGTTGTGCATGAACATCCATTTGTAGGCTTGAGATACACTAAATGAGAGTGCTCAAAGGTGTTAGATTCGTCTAAGACATCGTCGAGGAAAGAGAATGATGGGAAAACATCCCCATCATCCCATGACAGTTTCCATTACAGGGAGAGCGCTGAGGCAAGCTCTCATCGCCATCCTGACATCACGAACAACAAGGGAAGGTATAATCATTTTCGATCTTTGAATGTTCATTTTTATTATGATCATGTTGTTAATAATGAATGAAGATTAAGGCATCGAAAAACATGTACCTTTTGTGGTTTACCTAACGATACCTTTTCTAAGTGTTGGAAAAGAATGGCAACACTCATGAGGCGTGAAAGACCCTCTCAACAACACACAAAGAAATAGGTTAAGAATATATGGAGGAAGAAAGCCTACCATAGTCATTGCAACAGAAATGGCCATCAAAGAGCCACTTGTTGGAGGCTCCATCCAGAGCAGTGCCTTAAAGACAAAGCGTTGGTGCGTGAACTAGGAAGAGAAGTTGTTCGACAAGCAAAACCACCTCAAGGAGGTGACCCATTCACATTGATCAGTGAAAAATGGATTTTAGACATGTTGTTGTTTCATGGTCATTCTTTTGTAAATCATTTGTTGCATTTTAAAGTGTAAAAGTGATGATGTGTTTTCCATCACTTGTTCAACAATAATGATGTCTGGTCATGTTTGAGTCATATTTTGAGTTGCATGTTAAAACTCTGAAAGTGATGTTATGTTTCCATCACTTGTCGAAACAATAGTGTTTGGCCTTATGATTGTAAATCATGTTTTGTGGTGATGATGTGTTTCCCATCACTTTTTGAAGTAACAATGATAAGTTGGCCTTGTTGTCATAGCAGGAGCATTACGTCCATCTTGTTGTAAACTTGACCACTGAGTATGTGTTATAAACTCATGGCAAGTGTGGGGTGTTTGGGTCATTATTTGGTCATGTCATTCAAAGCATGTACTTTGTGAAACAATGTACTATAGGTTGCAGAAGTAGCAGGTGTCGGCTCATCGCTTAAGGCTCTGAAGAAAAAAGGTGAAGGAGATGGAAGCAAGACCTTTTCAGGATGCTTGTGATGTAGACAGGGTACAAAGAGAGTTGCAGATGATTTTCATGCTTTTGGAGGACCAAAAGCTCCTCAGTGGGGAGGATTGATCCAGGTGGCTCCAGAAAGACACACAGGACAAAGGGTTTATCAACGCTCGAAAATCAAAGTGCTCAGAATGATGATGACCCAGGACCAGAGTGTAGATCTCATCTTCCTGATCATCAATTTGAGTCTGGATGCTAAAGTTATCGTGAAAAGAGTTACCTTGATTCCTTTGAAAATGAGGCATTTTCCCCTAAAAATGGATTTAAATCCTTATAAAGCAAATCGCATCGGAAGGAGTCCAAAGGGCAGACTTAAGGCCGGGCCTTTAGAATCCTTGATCAATGATCTGAAATTAATTGGAGTCGGGGGCAGGCAATTGGCGATATTGGAGAGTTAAGTCATGTGATCAACGTCGACATATGCCAATGTATCGGCAGAGGACCCCAGGCCGTAGTGATAGCGAGATGCGATGTGATCTCAGCCATTGGATTAGAAACCGATCAACGGTCACGATTAAATTTGTGATCGGGAGATCGGCAATCTCTCGATATACAGGGCCAATGACCTCAGCAATATGCGATTGCGATCAGCGTGGACCCAATAAGCAAATAAAGCCCGATTTGATAAAATTTGAAATCTGAATTATCAAAATTTTCAATGGTTTTTGTGTACTTTGGGTTTTCGCATATATTTGTCTGTTTTATCAGAAAAAAGGTATTTTTGTAGTTTTGTTGTGCCCATCGATCCTTATATGGAGACGACTTCTATTATAAACAAAACAGATCCCGTGCTTGGAAGCCTAGTCCCAAACGTGTTATAAAACATGATGGGTGACAGAGAGTCGAGGCTGGAGAAGACCAGAGAGCCTGAGTGCCAAAATCATCCCGAGGAGGAGACTACACCCGATGGGGAGCCAGAGCACGAGAGGGCCAAACAGCTAGAGATAGCTGGACAGTGCCAAAGGTTTACTCAGAGAAGCCTGAATGCCAGAGTGCTTGAAAACCAGAACGTCGATACGCCGTAGAGAGCCACAGATCTTGGTTGAGGTAGCAAAAGAAGGCAAGCCAAAGAAACAGAAGGCCATGCAGAGCCGCATAGCAGCAGTGGCATAGCCAAAGCGCTGCAAACACCAGATTCCTAGAGAGCTACATTGTAGATAGCCAGAGCATTCTTCTTCTTTAGATCGATGGCCGAGAAAGCTTTAGATTATTGATAGTTGTTTCAGATGTCCCCGCTTCTTCATATGGCCATTCGTAGTGAGGTCGAAGTCCAAATCGATATGGGGCTGCCTACGCATCGACAATGTGAACAACTATTCACCGTGGATTGTTTTATGAACATCCACTTCTTCATCCCCTTCTTCAGATGGCCCATGGTGTGAGGTATATGATTATTGTTCATATATTTCTTCTTTACACATTATGCTGCACGGATCCTTGATTGAGATTGAGGCAGGATCTTATTTATTATATGTTGTCATGATTCCTTGCTGATTTGATGTGGAATCCTTTATATGATGTACTTGTTGCCATAACTCTTCATGTTATGTTTTGATATCCCTTGTGGTATGTTACTGGGATACTCTTGTTGTCATCATGCATGTGTTTTGCATTGAGATCCCTTTTGTGCCATGTTGGCGGGATGCTCACCATGCATGTTTTTGTGTCATACTGATAGGAGTCTTTTGATTGAGAATTCTGGTTGTGGAACATCTCTTAGAGCCACTCCTGCGTGAGGCCATTTTTCCTTGTATGATCGAGACATCATCTCTATGTACATCACCACTATTGATAGCACTTAATGGAGTGACCTACACCATCTTGACACCAGGGCCCAGAGACGTAGTCCCTCTTGGACGAACTCTGTTATCAACGACTTATGTTTTCATGTGTTGATGATTTTTATGTTCCTCTTCTTTACATCATGTAGATGTATTCATTAATTTTCTTTTAAAATGCAATTTAACACATCACGAAAGTAAAAGGTCTTGGAAGGGTCCTTCTTCACACCCAGACCTGGATCACTACCTCATCCTATATCCCCATATACAAATATAAGCAAGCATTTTCCTTGTTAACACGGTTTATTTTCATGATTTCTCCATCTAGGTTGAATTCCAATGATTGTTTTGTTGTCTCTTTCACTCTATATTTTTTTACTGACATAGAATTGAACCACTTTGCTCCACCAAACAAGTGTCCATTGATTCGAAACTATCATTGCTTCTAGAGAAAGAAAAGTATTCACCTCTTCCTTGTAACATACCGAACCCCAAGGTCACCTTATGGATGTGAAATATCTAGTTTTTTTCTTCCTTCTACCCTAACAAACCTCCTTTATGAGGTCATCGTCATCTTCTACTCATTGAGATATTTCCAACAATATAAATTTCATCTCATTATGAGTCATGGGTACACAATTTTTCCCCTAAAAAGATTCATTAACTATGACATCTCAATGTCTATACAATTAACACAGATCAAACATTCCTGTTTGTCACCTCCAATCTACGCAAAATCTGTGAGTTCGACACATTGGCCTACCAAGTCATATCCAGTTTTGGACTTCCATTTTTCCTCTAGTGCAAATAATCTCAATTATTTCAAATTATGGTTCTAGGCACTAGTACATAGTCAATAGGTTAAACGTTTAGGTTCAAATCAAGATGTTTCGAAAAATCCCATTAACAAAAATTCTAGATTTTTTGGATTCCCGCTAGTATTCGGTAGGTCAACCTTTCAAATATCTAAATTCCCAAATATCTAGATCATCCACTATTAACAAAAAAATCTCGTTAAAATAAAATGTTCAATTTTTGGATTCTAGATTTGGAACATACATTATCCATGTCATCTCCATGATAACTATCGTCCATCATCCCATGTTAATGCTAACTTTCTTCATGATCATGTCATCCGTAACACATCAATGTGGGCCAATACTTGGATTTTTGGATATATTAGAAATATGAGTGAAGACACAAAGCTTGTTCTCACTAGAAAAATTCTGCACAAGTATGCTCAACTCTCTTAGCTCACAAGCTAGCTCAAGCCAAATAATTATCCTATTGAGTACCTCTCCAAGCCCCTAATCTCTTGCATTATTCCTAGGACTAATAGCTCGTATTTAAAGGGAATTCATGCTTCTAAAACTGCACAATCCAAACATAGGTCCTTCTTTGATTGCATGGATTATCTATAAAATGCAGTAAATCATACAACTGATAGTACACTGTCCCTGCACTTTAGTCTCAACTGTGTCTTTCTCAGAATCGACATGCATGATTTTCTGATGAGGTAATCTTTAGTTAACTAGAGTGACACTTGTGGATGCACTAGTGCACTAATTGACTGTTAACTCTCTATTAGTTCCTCAAATAGTTTGGAACTAATTTAACTGAACATAACTCAGGAAATTGAGTTATCTAATTTCAACTCACACTTAAACTCATACTGGACCCCTAAAATTTAGGGAGAACATATACATGACTTTAGAAAGACTTCCAACTCGAAATTCCTAAGCTAATTAAGTTAATTAAACTTAATTAACTATTTACAAGTTTCTATGAGAATAGAATTCAATTTTAATTCTCATTTTAATTCAAGGACAAATTAAACTGGGATTTATTGTTTCCATTTCTCAACACTCCCTCTCAATAAGAAAGGGATTATTAGCTACCCTAATGATGTCTCTATGAAACTTGAATTTACATCTTGACAATGCCCTTTTCAAAATGTCAGCATCTTTCTCCTCTGTGGGAATGTACTATAACAACATAATTTGCCTTAATACATAATCTATGAGATGATGACATCAGATATCAATATGCTTGGATCGATCATGAAAAACTGGATTTTCAGAGAGTTGGATACAACTTTCACTATTGTAGTAAATCACATTTGGACCCATTTGTTGATCAAACAAACCAATCAGGATCTTCCTCATGTAGATGGCCTCACATCTTGCCTAACTCGCAACCATGTACTCTGCCTCTACCGAATTGAGTGCAACCGATCTTTGTTTCCTGCTGTACCAAGAAGTTGTCGTTGACCCAATATTGAAGATCCCTCCTGATGTGCTCTTTCGGTCAGATGGACTCCTTGCCCAATTTGCATCGGTGAAGCCTTGAAGCTTCACACCCTTTGTCCGTTTGTACCATAATCCATACTGAGAAGTGCCCCTAAGGTATCTCAAAACATGCTTTGTCACCTTCCAATATAGCTTGGTAGGTCTAACCATCACTTGAATAAGTTTGTTAACTTCATAGCACATGTCTGGTCATGTGTTCACCAAGTACATGAGTGAACCCACAAGCTGTCTGTAAATAGTAGCTTCCACTAGCTCCCCTGAAGTAGCATCCTCCTTCCTCTAGTTACCTGTTAGATGAGTCTCCATGGGTTTGCTGTTCTCCATGCAAAATCTCCTGAGTATCTCATTGGCATACTTTTCCTGACACACAAACAACTCCCCATCGTCCTGCCATACCTCCATGCTAAGAAATTAATGCATGAGCCCCATGTCCTTCATCTCAAACTCTCTTGAAAGGTCCTCCTTCCAATATTTGATCAGTTGATCATCACCTGCTAGTATGAGATCATCAACATAAAGTACAATGATCAATATTTTATCTTCCACCACTATGTGGTATAGGATCACATCTTCTTCACTCTTCATGAAGCCCAACCTGATTAAGTAGTTAACTATCCTGGTGTACCTAGCACAAGGTGCTTGCTTCAACCCATACAATGCTCTCTTGAGCTGGCACACATACAAATCATGGTCAAAGGTCTCAAAACCTTTAGGCTACTCTAGGTACACCTCTTCCTCAACCATGCCATTAAGGAAGGTTGTCTTTACATCCATCTGATGTATCTTCCAACCCATCTGTGCTGATAGTGCCAATATAGATTTGATTGACGAGTACCTTGCAATAGGAGCAAAGGTCTCATTATAGTCAATCCCCTCTACCTTTGAAATGCCACTAGCCACAAATGTAGCCTTATGTGTCTCCACACTACCATATGCAGCTTTATTTACCTTGTAAAGACAACAAGAGCTCAACATTGACTTGTCCTCTGGTCTCAGGACCACATCCCAAACATTGTTACGAACTATGGAGTCAAACTCCTCTACCATGGCATCAACCCAAACCGGATACTACACTTCTTCCTTAAAGGAAGATGGCTTTGTCACAACACATTCGCCCATAACAACCATGTATCCAGTGTACCTCTCAAGTGACCTCCTCTTCCTATTCTGAGAAGTGGGTGCTCCCACATTCTCCCGTGCATCATCCAACAATCTGTCAGCCGATCTGGTGTGCTTTCTTCCCTCACTGGAAGACTTTGCTTGGGTGGATGTCTCCACTCCCGGATCCTCTTCATGTGGCTACTCTACATCAATCTGAGGCTCCTCAACCTTAGGGGCCAAAATCTCCTCTTCTGCATGTATCTCAAGTTCCCTCTCAAGGGAAACTTGCATAGAATTCTCCTCATCGAATCTGACATCCATGCGAGCCACTATCATCATGTTGTTCGACAATTACACCCGATAGTTGTGAGGTGTATCAGTGTACCCAAAAAATATCCCGAAATTTGTTGTCGGCTCAAGCTTCTTCTGTGCATCTTTGGTCACATGGCAATGCACTGATGACCCAAAAATCTTGAAGTGACCAACATCTGGCCTCTTACCGGAATAAGGTTCCTTGGTGTCTTCATCTCAAGTATCAGATGTGGGATACAGTTCTGAACATAAACCACTGTGTTGCATTCCTCAGCCCACAAGTGTAGTGGTAACCCTTGATCAAGCAACAACACCCTCACTACCCCTACTATGCTTCTGTTCTTCCTCTCGACCACCCCATTCTGCTGAGGGCTATGGGGTGTCGTCAACTCCCATTTAATCCCTTCCACTGCACAGATGTTCTTAAACTCATTTGAGACATAATCATCACCATTATCACTATGCAAAGCTTTAACCTTCTTTCCCGACTCTTTCTCCACCAATGCTTTAAACTAACAAAACTTTGTGAAAGTTTGATCCTTTTTCTACATGAAAAATATAGATCATTTTTGAGAAAAGTCATCAACAAATATAACATAATACATTTGTTTGGCCATGGATGATGTCGATAATGGTCCACACACAATTGAGTGGAATTTCTCTAGAATAGCCTCTGCTTGACTGTCTCTGTCGTGAAAGGAAGAATTGGTGTATTTTCCCAAAATACACCCCTTGCATGTATCAACTTTCTCAAGCATACCTTTGAAAGACTGGTAGAGATCTGTTGTAATGTCTTCAAAGCCCCATGATGCATGTGCCCCAATCGCCTGTGCCACAACTCGCCAAAGTCTCGGATCTGCACCCAATCTGCTTTTGTGCTCAAAGAAACACACTCATCTACTTCCATCTTATAGAGATTCTTCACCCAAATCTCTATCTTCTTTACTTGACCCGTGGCTATGTGTTGAAGGAACACCTTTCCTTTTGAGAAGATCACATCATTGCCTCTATCCTAAAGTAAGGCAACAGATACCAAGTTATTCTTTAGCTCGGGCACATACATAACATTCTTCAAGGTGAGTGGAGCCCCATGCTCCCTATGAAAAGTAATTGTTCCCAAACCAGTAACATTATACTTCCCGTTTTCACCTTGATTTGCATCTGGAGATCTTTCTCCTCCTAGTCATTGAATAAATCTTTGTTGCCAGCCATGTGGAATGAAGCTCCATTGTCTTAGTACCATACACTTCCCATCATTGATGACACCATGCATGCAATGAGGAAAAATTTGGAATTCGAATTGAGAGGCCAAAGCCTCACCCGCGCTCCTGAGGAATTCTTCTTGGACTTCTTGATTGGAAAATTTGTAGAAAAATGGCCCAGATTCTTCTTGGACTTCTTGATCAACAAATTCCTTCAAGCCATTATCCTCTCATACAACCTCCATTCTGTCCCTCCAGGCTATAAAATTCGAGCTGCCTTCCAAGGCATACTCGAGCCACAAAACGTAGAATGCCATCTACCGATCCTAAAGTATGTATTGCAAATTCAAGTTTGACTTGTAACCCAAAACTCAAAACTTCAAAATCTCCTCTAGTATACTATTCTCAGATCTAATACCATGTAGGATTTCCTAAAGATTCACAAGCTCATTCAATGTACTGAAGCATAGGACAAGAATCTACTTCTACTTTCAACTAGCGGAAGCCAATAGATCAATGACAACAATATGAACAAGAAGAACATAAATCAATGGCACATAACACAACATGTGTATGGGGAAAGCCACTGCTCAAAACCCCATTATCTGTATTGCATATATCATAACTATGAGTGAAGATACAAAGCTTGTTCTCACTAGAACAATTTTGCACAAGTATGCTCAACTCTCTTAGCTCACAAGCTAGCTCAAGCCAAATCCTTAGCCTATTCAGCAGCTCTCCATGCCCCTATTATCTTGCATTATTCCTATGATGAATAGCTCATATTTAAAGGGAATTCATGCTTCCAAAATTGTGCAACGCAAACATAGGTCCTTCTCTAATTGTATGCATGATCTATACAACTCAGTAAATCATACAACTGATAGTATACTATCCCTACACTCTAGTCTCAACTGGGTCTTTCTCATAATTGACATGCATGAGTTTCTGATGAGGGAATATTCAATTAACTAGAGTGACACTTGTGGATGCACTATTGCACCAATTGACTATTAACTCTGTATTAGTTCCCCAAATAATATGGAACTAATTTAACCGAACATAACTCAGTAAACTGATTTATCTAATTTCAACTCACAATTAAACTTATACCGGGCCCCTAAAATTTAGGGAGAACATATACATGAATTCAAAAAGACTTCCAACTCAAAATTCCAAAGCTAAATAAGTTAATTAAAATTAATTAACTATTTACAGGTTGCTATGAGAATAGAATTCGATTTTAATTCTCAGTTTAATTCAAGGACAAATTAAACTGGAATTTCTTGTTGCCATTTCTCAATAGATTGATCAAATTATAGAAAAAGTGAATTTTGAGATAGATGTTAAAGGAATAAAGCCCTCAAAATTGTTTGAATTTCATCGGGCAACTGGAGATGAATTGCCCTATTCAATTTTAGAATATGTAGAATAAAATATAATATTGAAACAAAGGATAAAGGAGTTGAAAATGGCTTTGTTTCCAAAGCCATTATTTATTGAACCAATCGCCACTATTTGGCCACGTCAACATCAGAGGACATCTTGGAAAATAGTTCAAGAATAAAAGAAACGTTGAGTTTGATAATAGGAATCTTGTAGTACATTACTGCCAATATTAATTAAAAAATTGATACAATCTTAAAAGTGTAGGAGATAACTATGGCTTTAGTTAAATTATTATCACAATAAAAGTGATCACCTAGACATAATTAATTAGGTGGATCGAAATATGCTATATGCTATGGGTTTTACACATTAAAACCTACTTTCATCTAAGGAACCATTTTTCTTAAGTTATTTTCGTTAATTAATTTACCCACATGAGAATAAACCATAAATTCATTAATTTTATGTTGTCATCATAGTTTTCCCAATAAATTGAAAACAATTCAAAATTTTTTCACTCATGCTTTTTTCTTCCATAAGAATAATCCAATAAATCATTTATTTATTGATTATTCCTTAATCATTTAAACATTCTCATAGAGATAAAAAAAGGATTAAACATAAATGAGTAATATTATTAGTAGTTTTGTGCACGGTCGCAACAAATACACTGGGAGTACAACTTTTAGATTCATAGAATCCACATAATCATCTTGCTATCTCAGAACATGAATATACCTATCGACCTATTGACATATAACTCAACACTGATGATAAAAGGGAATACATTGCTACTTCAAGTAGCAATGGCATACCAAGACTTACAAAATTGAACCTTCTTAAAACAGTACTATCTTCAAAATTTACAGACTCAAAAAACCCCATAAAACTGTAACCCAACACAAAACACTTGGAGATCATTGTGATTCTGGAGCTGGCTTGCTATGACCAATATATGGCTTGACATAAGTGTCCACGGGCTTGTCCTAAAGAGTAGGCTCACTCCTACTGAGCTTGAGGTTTGTGAGAATCCATTTGAGAGCATCAACCTTGTCCTCCAACCAGACCATTTGCTTCTTGAGAGCTAAAGTGTGCTCTTATTATTCAATATTTGCATGATGCGACTTCCAAACTTTCACCTGTAAATAATATTTTTTCTTGCAGCAATGATTCAATTTCAGAACTACAATTAGGACACTAACGATCATTCGAATTTGCATCAAAATTCGATTTGGAATCCATTGATAAAAGGGAATTGTTGTGCCATAATAAACTAGGTTGGCCCCAACTGACCAAGAAGAGAAAGATTGTAGAGTGAGCGAATGGAGAGGGAGTCATATCTTTGGAGGAAAAATCATGACAATTCAGGTTAATCAGCCAAAAATTTCCCAAATTCCCAACCCACACACCACCCCAGAGCTAGGTTATTGGGTGCCCCTAAACCAAAGTCTCCCACAGGTTAGCAACAAGCATATGAAACAAAGAGAAAAGCATATGAAACAAAGAGAAGTCTCAAACTTTTATATCAAAATATAGACTGAAGGAACCGACCTTCCCATACAGAGACTGAGAAATTTCTAACTTCAATAGAGGGGAATCATTGATACCTCGAGCTTAATTACATGGAGAGGCATATTGTTCTAAAGGTCAATGGAGCCAGGGTATGTTGAAGAATATCATGAGCCAGAGAGGCCTTTGCGCCAAATAACCCATGAACAGAAGTGGCGAGCCATAGAATCCCTAGATTCTAGATAAAGAGACAACGTCTTAACCAGAGGTTCTTCACATAGCAAACCAGAGGAATCCAAACTAGATGCTACATCTGAATGCACAAACCAAATTGTTTCCCAATCCCTCAACCATGCACAAAAACACATAATTACTAAATTGTTGGATGGAGTCTGATCCAGGATGAGAATCATTTTATCATCAATTCGCTTGACTTTCCACATGTTTAGAGTCATTCCTTCATTAATTTCACTCAAATGTGCATCATAAAAAATCATTATAGGTCTAGTTTGATGGAGATTCCAAGAATTTGGCCTTAGATTAACAGACGTACAAGCATGTGAATAAGAGAGAGCCACCACTACATTCCATCGAGAACCATAAATAGCCATGTCAAAAAATTTGATAGAGAAGGAAATTTTAAACATAATAATGATGATCAAATGGAAAATATGCTCGAGGAGCCTCAAATTGCATAAGGAAGCAACAAGAGAGGAAGGAAAGAAAGGGAGGGGAATAAGGGAAACAAGGGCAAGGCTAAGGGAAAGAGGGAAGGGGAGGGAGAAGGGAGAGGGGAGAAATAAGGGGGATTTAAAGGAGAGGGAAGGGGTATACACAACCCAAAAGGGGATAAGAGGGGATTAGAAAAAATCCTTAATTTCAAACTTGGGTTCAAATAAAACCACGGGGTCAAAATTTTTGCTAGGAACAAAGATCATTAGCCCTTAGTGAATGAGGTTGATATTAGTGGTACCATTAATATCAAGTATGGATTCTCCTAAAGAACAAGCTTTATTCATTTCCAAATCGAATTCCAAGTTTTCGCCTTTGAGAATATGGTAGAACCTTTTAGAGAGAAAAAAATTCCCCAAACGTTTTATGCAGACAAGGATATGGGAGAAGGAATTTTCCTTTGGTTTTCCTGGTTTAGAAACATACAAGAATGTTATCAATGAATCCCCCAAGATGATGATGTATTTAATACCTTTGTCTTTTGCAATATTGAGGCCTTGATAAAGGCCATAAAGTTAAGCCTGGTTATTAGTTTTCCTTCTTAATTCCTACGCGCATATGATTTCAATTATTCTGGCTGGATTATATAAAATCCCTCCCCCTATTGCCACCCCTTGATTTTTCTTAGGAGCTCCATCAAAGTGGAGAATCCATTTTTTTTTATAGGTTTTCCATTATTTCAAAGCCTCTAGAGACATTTTAAGTTTCCATCTTGAGGGAGGGACTTTTGGGGAAAGACTAGAGTGTGGGTAAATCAAGAAAGCACCCATCCACTATTTTTTCGGATCATCTAGACCTTGGTCTAGATGGAGAGAATTCATCTCGCAACAAAAGGAGAGGGACTTAGGAGCAAAAGACTTTGCTAAAAAGGGGGATAAGTTGAAAATTGTAACAACACAAGTAAAACTAAAATTAATGTCAAAAGGAAAACAATTCTTTCAATGAAATTATACCTGTACTTTCCGGCTGCGAAGTGACCACAAGATTTGGGGACGACTCTC